>CM040438.1:19581827-19702983 GCA_022702705.1 Papilionanthe hookeriana x Papilionanthe teres
TTATTGATTAATTGACTTTTTATGAAAAGTCAAATTTAGTTGAAATAGTCGATTTTAACTGATGTAGCACTTGACCGATGCAAGTCGACTTTTGGTAAAAGTCGACTTTGGTGAAATGGTTGATATTTTTGACCAAAATGACCGCCTAAATTGACCCCGATTGGTCGACTTTTTGCCAAAAGTCGACTTTGGTTAAAATTGTCGATTTTTGACTAGTGACCGCCCTATGACCCACGATAGGTCGACTTTTGACCGAAAAGTTAACTTTGGTCGAAATGGTCGATTTTTTACCTAATGACCGCCCA
This sequence comes from Papilionanthe hookeriana x Papilionanthe teres, assembly GCA_022702705.1. Classification (NCBI taxonomy): domain Eukaryota; kingdom Viridiplantae; phylum Streptophyta; class Magnoliopsida; order Asparagales; family Orchidaceae; genus Papilionanthe; species Papilionanthe hookeriana x Papilionanthe teres. The sequence continues at coordinate 19,582,133 of CM040438.1, forward strand.
TTGACTCGATAGATTCGACTTTTTGACCGAAAAGTCAACTCACGGTCGAAATAGTTAATTTTTACCTAATGACCGCTGCATCGACCAGATGATCGACTTTTGACGAAAAGTCAGTATGGTCGAAATGTGGTCGATTTAGACCCGATAGATCGGCTTTTGACCGAAAATTCATCTTCGCTCAAAAATGCTCGATTCTTGACCCGATTACCGGCTCATTGACCGAATAGGTCGAATTTTGACAAGAAGTCGGCTTTGGTCAGCGAATTGATTTATGACCAATAATGTACGTGGATTGACCGAATGGGTCGACTTTTAACAAAAAAGTTAATTTTGGTCAGAAATGATCGATTTTGACCAATGATCGCCCGTTGACCCGATAGGATTGACTTTTGAGTAAAAGTCGGCTTTGGTCGAAATGGTTGAATTTTGACCCGGTGGTAACCCCTTGACCCGATAGATGAAGCTTTTGGCCAAAAGTCATCTTCGATCAAAATGGTCGATCCAGGCGATTACGAGCTCGTTGACTAAATGAGTCGACTTTTGACCAAAAAGCGACTTTAGTCGAAATGGTCGATTTTTGACCCGATATTGTTACCAGATTGACCGATAGATGTCGACTTTTGACAAAAAATTTAATTTTAATCAAATTAATCGATTACTAGCCAGAATGACCGATAATTGACCTAATAAGTCGATCTCCGACCAAAAAGTCGACCTTGGTCGAAATGGTCGATCCTTAACCCGATGACGACACTATTGACTACTAATGAGTCGACTTTTGACGAAAAAGTTAACTTTGGTCGAAATGGTCGATCTTTCGCCCCATGACGGCCCATTGACCCAGTATGTCGACTTTTGACTAAAAAGAGCAGTTTTGGTGGAAATGATCAATTTTTGACCTAACGACCAATTATTGCTCGAGTAAAGCGAATCTCGACCGAAAAGTAAACTTTTGTCGAAATGATCAATCCTTGACCCGATGATGAGCCATCGATAGGTCGACTTTTGACCAAAAAGTCAATTTTGGTCAAAATAGTTAATTTTGACCTAATGACCACACATTGACCCGATTGGTCAACTTTTGACCAAAAATCAACTTTGGTCAAAATAGTCGATTTTTGACCTCAATGACGCGCCTTGATCGATAAGTCAGCGTTTGACCGAAAAGTCAACTTTGGATCAAAATGATCAATTATTGACTAATGACCACCCATTGATCTGATTGGTCAGCTTTTGACCAAAAGAATCAGACATTGGTCGCAATAGTTAATTTTTGACCTAATGACGCACCAGTCATCTGATAGTTCGACTTCGACCGAAAAGTCAACTTTGGTCAAAATGGATCAATTTTTCGCGCGATGACGGCCCAGTTGACCCGATAGATTAACTTTTGACCAAAAAGTCGCCTTCGGTCAAAAAGGTCGATTCTTAAGCTTGATTACTGACTCATTGACCAAATATGTCGACTTTTGAAAAAAAGTTAACTTTGGTCAAAATGGTCGATTTCTAACCACGATGACCATCACGTTGACCGATTGGTCGACTTTTGACAAAAAAATTAATTTTGTGCAAGCTGATCGATTTTTGACCTAATAACTAATTATTCACTAATAAGTCGATCTCACGACCGAAAAATCGACCTTGGTAAAAATGGTCGATCCTTGACTAATGACGAACCCATTAACTCGATAGGTCGACTTTTGACTAAATAGTGAATTTTGGTGAAATAGTCACTTTACACTAAATGACCGCCCATGACTAATGGTCGACTTTTGACCGAAAAGTCAACTTTGATCAAAATTGCCGATTTTTGTGCTCGATGGCCAAACAAATTGACCGCAATACGTCAACTTTTGACCAAAAAGTCATCTTTGGTCGAAATGGTCGAATCTTGACCAGATTACCAACTCATTATTCAAGTAGAGTCAGACTTTTAACCAAAAAGTCGACTTTGATCAAAATGGTCGATTTTCGACTATAATGTACCCTTGACCGATAAAGTCAGATTTCGACGAAAAATCGACTTTGGTCAAAATGGATTGATTTTCGACCTAATGACACCCATTGACCCGATATGTCGATTTTTGACCAAAATTGACTTTAGCCGAAATAGTTAATTTTTGACCTAATGACCACCCATTGACCAATTAGGTCAACTTTTGACCAAAAAGTTAACTTTGGTAAAAATGGTCAATTTTTGACCCAACGACCAACCCATTGACCCAATAGATCAACTTTTGACCAAAAATTCATCTTCACTCAAAATGCTCAATTCTTGACCTAATTACCAATTCATTGACCAAATAGGTCAACTTTTGAGCAAAAAGTCAACTTTGGTCAAAAGGATCAATTTCTGACCTAATGACCACCCTGTTGACCCAATGGGTTAACTTTTGAAAAAAAATTTAATTTTGGTCAAACTAATTAATTTTTGACCTAATGACCAATTATTGACCAAAAAAGTCAACTTTGGTCAAAATGGTCAATCCTTGACCCATAGGCCAACCCATTGACCCAATAGGCCAACTTTTGATCGAAAAAGTCAACTTTGGTCAAAATGGATCAATCATCAATCCAATGACCTAATATGTAAACTTTCGACCGAAAAGTTAATTTTGGTCGAAATAGCTAATTTTTGACCAACGACCAATTATCGCCAAGTAAGCCAATCTCCGACCAAAAAGTCAACTTTAGTCAAAATGGTCGATCCTTGACCCAATGACCAAACCATCGATCCAATTGGTAAACTTTCGACCAAAAAGTTAACTTTAGTCAAAATGATCAATCCTTGATCTCTATGACCAACCCATCGGCCTAATAGATCAACTTTCGACCAAAAAGTCAATGTTGGTCAAAATAATCAATTTTTGAATTAATGACCGATTATCGATCCAATAAGTCAATTTCTAACCAAAAAGTCAACTTTGGTCAAAATGGTCAATCCTTGACCCAATGACATACCCATTGATCTAATAGGTTAACTTTTGACCAAAATGACAATTTTGGTCAAAACATTTTAACCTAATAACCACCCATTAACACAATAGGTCAACTATTGACAAAAAATTAACTATGGTCAAAATGGTCAATTTTTTACCAAAAATTCAATTTTAGTCAAAATAGTCAATTTTTGACCTAATAACCAATTATTGACTAAATAAGTTAATCTCTGATCGAAAAGTCAACTTTGGTCAAAATGGTCAATCCTTGACCCAATGACAAACCCATTGATTCAATAGGTCAACTTTTGACCAAAAAGTCAATATTGGTCAAAATAGTCAATTTTTGACTTAATGACCACCCATTGACCCAATATGTCAACTTTTGACCAAAAAGTCAACTTTGGTCAAAAATGTTCAATTTTTACTCAATGATAAACCCATCGATCCAATTGATCAACTTTTGACCAAAAAGTGATCTTGGTCAAAATAGCTAATTTCGACGTAATTACCAACCTCCATCGACTCAAATGGGTCAACTTTTCGACCAAAAGTCAACTTCGGTCAAAATGATCAATTTCGACCTAATGCGCACACCATCAATCTAAAGGATCAACTTTTGACCAAATATTTAATTTTGGTCAAAATAGTCAATTTCTGACCTAATGACCAATTATTGACCCAATAAGTCAATCTTTGACCAAAAAGTCAACTTTGGTCAAAATGGTCAATCTTTGACCCACTAACAAACCCATTGACCCAATTGGTCAACTTTTGACCAAAAAGCCAATTTTGGTCAGAATAAGTAATGTTTAGCCCAATGACCACCCATTGACCCAATTGGTCAACTTTTGACCAAAAAGTCAACTTTGGTCAAAATAGTCAATTTTTAACCTAATGACCACCCATTGACCCAATAGGTCAACTTTTAACCAAAAAGTCAACTTTGGTCAGAAAGGTCAATTTTTGCCCCAATGACCGACCTATTGACCCAAAAGATTAATTTTGGTCAAAAAAGGCAATTTTTGACATAACGACCAAATCTGCCAATCTTTGAATTAATGACCAATTATCGACCCAATAAGTCAATCTCTGACCAAAAAGTCAACTTTAGTCAAAATGGTCAATCCTTGGCCCAGTGACAAACTCATTTACCCAATAGGTCAACTTTTGACCAAAAAGTCAATTTTGGTCAAAATAGTTAATTTTTGACCTAATGACCACCCATTGACCCAATTGGTCAACTTTTGACAAAAAACTCAACTTATTTCAAAATAGTCAATTTTTGACCTATTGACCAACCAATTGACCCAATAGATCAATCTTTGACCAAAAAGTCTTCCTGACCCAATTACCAACTCATTGACCAAATAGGTCAACATTTGTCCAAAAAGTTAGCTTTGGTCAAAATGGTCAATTTATGACCCAATGACTGATCTCGCTGACCTGATAGGTTAAGTTTTGACCAAAAATTCAATTTTGGTCAAATAGTCAATTTTTGACCTAATGGCCATACTAGTCAATTTTTGAATTAATAGCCAATTATTGACCCAATAAGTCAATCTCTGACCAAAAAGTCAACTTTGGTCAAAATGGTCAATCCTTTACCCAATGATAAACCCATTGACCCAATAGTCGACTTTCGACAAAAGTCAATTTTGGTCAAAATAGTCAATTTTTGACCTAATGACCACCCATTGACCTAATAGGTCAAGTTTTGACCAAAAAGTCAACTTTGGTCAAAATGGTCAATTTTTTACCCAATTACCAATCCATTGAACCAATAGATCTACTTTTGACCAAAAAGTCATCTTTGGTCAAGATAGTAGTTCTTGACGCAATTATCAACTCATTGACCAAATATGTGAACTTTTGAGCAAAAAATCAACTTTTGTCAAAATGGTCAATTTCTGAACCAATGGGCACGTCGTTGACCCAATGGATCAGCTTTTGACCAAAAATTTAATTTTAGTCAAAATAGTCAATTTTTTACCTAATGACCAAAATAATCAATTTTTGAATTAATGACCAATTATTGACCCAAAAGTTAATCTTTGACAAAAAATTCAACTTTGGTCAAAAAAGTTAATTTTTGACCAAATGTCTAATTATTGACCCAATAAGTCAATCTCTGACCAAAAAGTCAACTTTGGTCAGAATGGTCAATCCTTAACTCAATGACAAACCCATTGACCCAATAAGTCAACTTTTGACCAAAAAATGAACTTTGGTCAAAATAGTCAATTTTTGACCTAATAACCACCCATTGATCAACTTTTGACCAAAAGGTCAACTATAGTCAAAACGGTTAATTTTTGACCTAATGACCAACCCATTGACCCAATAGGTCAACTTTTGACCAAAAAATCAACTTTGGTCAAAATGGTCAATTTTTACCCAATGACCAAATCATTGACCCAATAGATCAACTTTTAACCAAAAAGTCATCTTTGGTCAAAATTGTCAATTCTTGACCCAATTACTAAATCATTGACTAAATAGGTCAACTTTTGATCAAAATGGTCAATTTTCGACTCTAATGACCACTCCGATTGACCTATCGGTTAACTTCGACCAAAATTCAATTTTGGTCAAAATAGTCAATTTTTGACCTGATGACCAAAATAGTCAATTTTTGAATTAATGACCAATTATCACCTAATTAAGTCGATCTCTGACCAAAAAGTCAACTTTGGTCAAAATGGTCAATCCTTGACCCAATGACAAACCCATTGACCTAATAAGCCAACTTTTGACCAAAAAGTCAATTTTCGTCAAAATAGTTAATTTTTTACCAAATAACCACACATTAATCCAATTGGTCAACTTTTGGCCCAAAAGTCAACTTTAGTCAAAATAGTCAAATTTTGACCTAATGACCATCCATTGACCAAATAGGTCAACTTTTAACCAAAAAGTCAACTTTGGTCAAAATGGTCAATTATTGACCCAATGACCAACCCATTGACCCAATAGATCAACTTTTGACCAAAAAGTCATGTTTGTTCAAGATGGTCATTTCTTGACAGAATTACCAACTCATTGACCAAGTAGGTCAACTTTTAACCAAAAAGTCAACCTTGGTCAAAATAGTCAATTTCGACCCAAAGAGCTACCCCGTCGACCTAAAGTTAACTTTTAACTAAAAATTCAATTTTGGTCAAATAAGTCAATTTTTGACCTAATGACCAATTAGTGACCCAATAAGTCAATCTCCGACCAAAAAGTCAACTTTTGTCAAAATGGTCAATCCTTGACCCAATGACAAACTCATTGACGCAATAGGTCAACTTTTGACCAAAAAGTCAATTTTGGTCAAAATAGTCAATTTTTGACCGATTGACCACCCATTGACCCAATAGGTCAACTTTTGACCGAAAAGTCAACTTTGGTCAAAATGGTTAATTTTTGACCTAATGACAAACCCCTTGACCCAATAGATCAACTTTTGGCCAAAAAGTCATCTTCGGTCAAACTGGTCAATTCTTGGCCCAATTACCAACTCATTGACCAAATAGGTCAACTTTTGACGAAAAAAGTCTACTTTGGTCAAAATGGTCAATTTCTGACCCAACGACCACCCCGTTAACCCAAGGGTTAACTTTTGATCAAAAATTCAATTTTGGTCAAAGTAGGTCAACTTTTGACCAAAAAGTCATCTTTGGTCAAAATGGTCAATTTCTGACCCAATGACCACCCCATTGACCCAATGGGTTAACTTTTGACCAAAAATCCAATTTTGATCAAAATTGTCAATTTTTGACCTAGTGACCAATTATTGACCCAATAAGTCAATCTCTGACCAAAAAGTCAACTTTGGTCAAAATGGTCAATCCTTGACAGAATGACAAACTTATTAACACAATAGGATAACTTTGGAACAAAAAGTCAATTTTGGTCAAAATATACAATTTTGACTTAATGACCACCAAGTGACTCAAGAGGTCAACTTTTGACCAAAAAGTCAATTTTGGTCAAAATATTCAATTTCTGACCTAATGACTAATTGTTGAACCAATAAGCCAATCACTGACCAAAAAATCAACTTTAATCAAAATGGTCAATCCTTTGCCTAATGAGCAACCCATTGACCCAATAGGTCAACTTTTGACCAAAAAGTCAATATTGGAGAAAATGATCAATCATTCACCCAATGTCCAACTCATTGACCAAATATGTCAATTTTTGACCAAAAAGTCATTTTTGGTCAAAATAGTTAATTTTTGACCTAATGACCACCCATTGACCCAATAGGTCAACTTTTGACCAAAAAGTAAACTTTGGCCAAAATAGTCAATTTTTGACCTTATGACCACCTACTAACCCAATAAGTCAACTTTTGACAAAAAAAGTCAACTTTGGTCAAAATGGTCAATTTTCGAGACAATGACCAACACATTGACCCAATAGGTCAACTTTTGACCAAAAAGTCAACTTTGGTCAAAATAGTTAAATCTTGACCAAATTACCAACTAATTAACCAAATAGGTCAACTTTTCAACAAAAAGTCAACTTTGGTCAAAATGGTCAATTTCTAACCCAATGACAACCCCGTTGACCCAATGGGTTAACTTTTAACTAAAAATTCAATTTTGTTCAAAATAGTCAATTTTTGACCTAATGACCAATTATTGACCCAATAAGTCAATCTCCAACCAAAAAGTAAACTTTAATCAAAATGGTCAATCCTTGACCCAATGACAAACTCATTGACGCAATAGGTCAAGTCAATTTTGGTCAAAATAGTCAATTTTTGACCTAATGACCACCCATTGACCCAAAGTCAACTTTTGACCAAAAAGTCAACTTTGGTCAAAATGGTTAATTTTTGACCCAATGACCAACCCCTTGACCCAATAGGTCAACTTTTGGCCAAAAGGTCATCTTCATTAAATAATGATCAATTCTTGGCCTAATTACCAACTCATTGATCAAATAGGTCAACTTTTGACCAAAAAGTCAACTTTGGTCAAAATGGTCAATTTCTGACCCAATGACCACCTCGTTAACCCAATCGGTTAACTTTTGACCAAAAATTCAATTTTGGTCAAAGTAGGTCAAATTTTGACCAAAAAGTCATCTTTGGTCAAAATGGTCAATTTTTGAACCAATGACCACCCCGTTAACCCAATGGGTTAACTTTTGGCTAAAAATCCAAATTTGATCAAAATTGTCAATTTTTGACCTAGTGACCAATTATTGACCCAATAAGTCAATCTCTGACCAAAAAGTCAACTTTGGTCAAAATGGTCAATCCTTGACACAATGACAAACCTATTGACCCAGTAGGTCAACTTTGGACCAAAAAGTCAATTTTGGTCAAACTATTCAATTTTGACTTAATGACCACCAATTGACCCAATAGGTCAACTTTGTACCAAAAAGTCAATTTTGGTCAAAATATTCAATTTTTGACCTAATGACCAATTGTTGACCCAATAAGCTAATCACTGAGCAAAAAAACAACTTTAATCAAAATGGTCAATCCTTAACCCAATGACCAACCCATTGACCCAGTAGGTCAACTTTTGACCAAAAAGTGAACATTGATCAAAATTATCAATCATTGACCCAATGACCAACTCATTGACCAAATAGGTCAATTTTTGACCAAAAAGTCAAATTTAGTCAAAATAGTTAATTTTTGACCTAATGACCACCCATTGTCCCAATAGGTCAACTTTTGACCAAAAAGTCAACTTTGTCCAAAATAGTCAATTTTTGATCTAATGACCACCTACTAACCCAATAAGTCAACTTTTGACCAAAAAGTCAACTTTGGTCAAAATGGTCAATTTTTGAGCCAAAGACCAACACATTTTACCCAATAGGTCAACTTTTGACCAAAAAGTCATCTTTGCTCAAAATGGTCAAATCTTGACCAAATTACTAACTCATTGACCAATAGGTTAACATTTCAACAAAAAGTCAACTTTAGTCAATATGGTCAATTTCTGACCCAATGACCACTCCGTTGACCCAATGGACTAACATTTGACCAAAAATTCATTTTTAGTCAAAATAGTCAATTTCTGACCTAAAGAATAATTATTGACCCAATAAGTTAATCTCTGACCAAAAAGGTAACTTTAGTCAAAATGGTCAATCCTTGACCCAATAAAAAACCCATTGACCCAATAGGTTAACCTTTGACCAAAAAGTCAACTTTGGTCAAAATGGTCAATTATTTACCCAATGACCAACCCATTGTCCCAATAGATCAACTTTTGACCAAAAAGTCATGTTTGTTCAAGGTCATTTCTTGACAGAATTACCAACTCATTGACCAAGTAGGTCAACTTTTAACCAAAAAGTCAACCTTGGTCAAAATAGTCAATTTCTGACCCAATGAGCACCCCGTTGACCCAATGGGTTAACTTTTAACTAAAAATTCACTTTTGGTCAAAATAGTCAATTTTTGACCTAATGACCAATTAATGACCCAATAAGTCAATCTCCGACCAAAAAGTCAACATTAGACAAAATGTTCAATCCTTGACCCAATGACAAACCCATTGACCCAATCGGTCAACTTTTGTCCAAAAAGTCAATTTCGGTCAAAATATTCAATTTTGAATTAATGACCACCAATTGACCCAATAGGTAAACCTTTGACCAAAAGGTCAATTTTGGTCAAAATATTCAAATTTTGGCCAAAAGACCAATTGTTGACCCAATAAGCCAATCGTTGACCAAAAAATCAACTTTAATCAAAATGGTCAAGCCTTAACCCATTGACCAACCCGTTGACCCAATTGTCAACTTTTGACCAAAAAGTCAACATTGGTCAAAATGATCAATCCTTGACCCAATGACTAACTCATTCACAAAATTAGTCAATTTTTGACCAAAAAGTCAATTTTGGTCAAAATAGTTAATTTTTGACCTAATGACCACACATTGACCCAATAGGTCAACTTATGACCAAAAGGTCAACTTTGGCCAAAATAGTCAATTTTTGATTTAATGACCACCTATTGACCCAATAAGTTAACTTTAGACCAAAAAGTCAACTTTGGTTAAAATGGTCAATTTTTTAGCCAATGACCAACACATTGACCCAATAGGTCAACTTTTGACCAAAAAGTCATCTTTGGTCAAAATGGTCAAATCTTGACCAAATTACCAACTCACTGACCAAATATGTCAACGTTTCACCAAAAAGTCAACTTTGGTCAATATGGTCAATTTCTGACCCAATGCCACCCCGTTGACCCAATGGACTAACATTTGACCAAAAATTCATTTTTGGTCAAAATAGTCAAATTTTGACCTAATGACCAATTATTGACCCAATAAGTTAATCTCTAACCAAAAAGTCAACTTTGGTCAAAATGGTCAATCCTTGACCCAATGACAAACCCATTGACCCAATAGGTTAACTTTTGACTAAAAAGTCAATTTTGGTCAAAATAGTCAATTTTTGACTTAATGACCACCCATTGACCTAATAGGTTAACTTTTGACCAAAAAGTCAACTTTGGTCAAAATGGTCAATTATTGAACCATTGACCAATCCATTGACCCAATAGATCAACTTTTGATGAAAAACTCATGTTTGGTCAAGATGGTCATTTCTTGACATAATTACCAACTCATTGACCAAGTAGGTCAACATTTAACCAAAAAGTCAACTTTGGTCAAAATGGTTGATTTCTGACCGAAAGAGCTCGCCGTTCACCCAATGGGTTAACTTTTAACAAAAAAAATTCAATTTAGGTCAAAATAGTCAATTTTTGACCTAATGACCAATTACTGACCCAATAAGTCAATCTCCGACCAAAAAGTCACCTTTAGTCAAAATGGTCAATCCTTGACCCAATGACAAACCCATTGACCAAATAGGTCAACTTTTGACCAAAAAGTTAATTTTTGTCAAAATTGTCAATTTTTTACCTAATGACCAACCAAAAAGTCAATTTTTACCCGATGATCAACCCCTTGACCCAATATATCAACTTTTAGCCAAAAAGTCTTCCTCGGTCAAAATGGACAATTCTTGGCCTAATTACCAACTCATTGACCAAACAGGTCAACTTTTGACCAAAACGTCATCTTTGGTCAAAATGGTCAATTACTGACCTAATGACCACCCCGTTGACCCAATGGGTTCACAAAAATTCAGTTTTGCTTAATATTGTCAATTTTTGACCTAGTAACCAATTTTTCACCCAATAGGTCAATCTCCGACCAAAAAGTCAACTTTGGTCAAAATGGGCAATCCTTGACCCAATGACAAACCTATTGACTCAATAGGTCAACTTTTGACCAAAAAGTCAATTTCGGTCAAAATATTCAATTTTGACTTATTGACCACCCATTGACCCAATAGGTCAACTTTTGACCAAAAAGTCACTTTTGGTCAAAATAATCAATTTTTGACCTAATGACCAATTGTTGACCCAATAAGCCAATCATTGTCCAAAAAATCAACTTTCGTCAAAATGGTCAATCCTTAACCCAATGACCACCCACTGACCTAATTGGTCATCTTTTGACCAAAAAGTCAACATTGGTCAAAATAGTCAATTTTGACCTAATGACCACCTTTGACCCAATAGGTTAACTTTTGACCATAAAGTCAACTTTGGTCAAAATTATCAATTTTTGACCTAATGACCACCCATTTACCTAATAGGTTAACTTTTGTCCAAAAAGTCAACTTTGGTCAAAATAGTTAATTTTTAACCTAATAACCACCCATTGACCGAATAGGTCAGCTTTTGACCAAAAAGTCAACTTTGGTCAAAATGGTCAATTTTTGACCCAACGACCAACCCATTGACCCAATAGATCAACTTTTGACTAAAAAGTCATCTTCGCTCAAAATGCTCAATTCTTGACCCAATTACCAATTCATTAAACAAATAGGTCAACATTTGAACAAAAAGTCAACTTTGGTCAAAATGGTCAATTTCTTACACAATGACCATCACGCTGACCCAATGGGTCTACTTTTGACAAAAAATTTAATTTTGGTCAAACTAATCAATTTTTGACCTAATGACCAATTATTGACCCAAAAAGTCAATCTCTGACCAAAAAGTCAACTTTGGTCAAAATGGTCAATCCTTGACCCATTGACCAACCCATTGACCCAATAGGTCAACTTTTGACGAAAAAGTCAACTTTGATCAAAATGGTCAATCCTTCACCCAATGACCAACCCATTGACCCAATATGTCAACTTTAGACCAAAAAGTTAATTTTGGTCAAAATAGCGGCCAATTATTGCCCAGTAAGCCAATCTCTGACCAAAAAGTCAACATTGGTCAAAATGGTCAATCTTTGACTCAATGACCAACCCATTGACCTAATAGGTCAACTTTTGACCAAAAAGTTAACTTTAGTCAAAATGATCAATCCTTGATCCAATGACCAACCCATTGGCCTAATAGGTCAAATTTTGACCAAAAAGTTAATGTTGGTCAAAATAGTCAATTATTGAATTAATGACAAATTATTGACCCAATAAGTCAATCTCTAACCAAAAAGTCAACTTTGGTTAAAAAGGTCAATCCTTGACCCAATGACATGCCCATTGATCTAATAGGTTATCTTTTGACCAAAAAGTCAATTTTGGTCAAAATAATCATTTTTTGACTTAATGACCACCCATTGACCCAATAGGTCAACTTTTGACCAAAAAGTCAACTATGGTCAAAATGGTCAATTTTTTACCAAAAATTCAATTATGGTCAAAATAATCAATTTTTGACCTAAGGACCAATTATTGACCCAATAAGTTAATCTCTGACCAAAAAGTCAACTTTGGTCAAAATGCTCAATCCTTCACTCAATGACAAACCCATTGTCCCAATAGGTCAACTTTTGACCAAAAAGTCAATATTGGTCAAAAAGGTCAATATTAGACCCAATGATCGACCCATTGACCCAATTGATCAACTTTTGACTAAAAAGTCATCTTTGGTAAAAATGGTCAATTCTTGACGCAATTACCAACTCAATGACCAAATAGGTTAACTTCTGACCAAAAAAGTCAACTTTGGTCAAAATGGTCAATTTTTGACCCAATGTGCACCTCATTGACCCAATGGATTTACTTTTGACCAAAAATTTAATTTTAGTCAAAATAGTCAATTTTTGACCTAATGACCAAGATAGTCAATTTTTGAAATAATGACCAATTATTGACCCGATAAGTCAATCTCTGACAAAAAAGTCAACTTTGGTCAAAATAGTATATCCTTAACCCACTAACAAACCCATTGACCCAATAGGTCAACTTTTGACCAAAAAGCCAATTTTGGTCAAAATAGTTAATTTTTGACCTAATGACTACCAATTGACCCAATTGGTCAACTTTTGACTAAAAAGTTAACTTTGGTCAAAATGGTCAATTTTTGACCCAATGACCAACCCATTGACCCAATAGATCAATTTTGGTCAAAAAAGTCAATTTTTGACCTAATGACCAAGATAGTCAATTTTTGAATTAATGACCAATTATTGACCCAATAAGTCAATCTTTGACCAAAAAGTCAACTTTGGTCAAAATGGTCAATCCTTGACCCACTGACAAACCCATTGACCTAATTGGTCAACTTTTGGCCAAAAAGTCAATTTTCGTCAAAATAGTTAATTTTTTACCTAATGACCACCCATTGCCCCAATTGGTCAATTTTCGACCAAAAAGTCAACCTTGGTCAAAATAGTCAATTTTTGACCTAATGACCAACCCATTGACCCAATAGATCAACTTTTGACCAAAAAGTCTTCTTCGACCAAAAAGCTCAATTCTTGACCCAATTACCAACTCATTGACCAAATAGGTCAACTTTTGACAAAAAAGACAACTCTAGTCAAAATGGTCAATTTCTGACCCAATGACCACCCCGTTGACCCAATGGATCAATTTTTGACAAAAAATTAATTTTGGTCAAACCAATCAATTTTTGACCTAATGACCAATTATTGACCCGATAAGTCAATCTCAGACCAAAAAGTCAACTTTGGTCAAAATAGTCAATCGTTGACCCAATGACCAACCCATTGACCCAATATGTCAACTTTTGACCAAAAAGTTAATTTTGATCAAAATAGTCTATTTTGACCTAACGACCAATTATTTCCCAGTAAGCCAATCTTTGACCAAAAAGTCAACTTTGGTCAAAATGGTCAATCCTTGTCCCAATGACCAACCCATTGACCAAATATGTCAACTTTTGACCAAAAAGTTAACTTTAGCCATAATGATCAATCCTTGACCCAATGACCAACCCATTGGCCTAATAGGTCAACTTTTGACAAAAAAGTCAATGTTGGTCAAAATAGTCAATTTTTTATTTAATGACCAATTATTGACTCAATAAGTCAATCTCTAACCAAAAAGTCAACTTTGGTCAAAATGGTCAATCCTTGACCCAATGACATACCCATTGACCTAATAGGTCAACTATTGAGCAAAAAGTCAAATTTGGTCAAAATAATCAATTTTTACCTAATGACCACCCATTGACCCAATAGGTGAACTTTTGACCAAAAAGTCAACTTTGGTCAAAATGGTCAATTTTTTACCAAAAATTCAATTATGGTCAAAATAGTCATATTTTGACCTAATGACCAATTATTGACCCAATAAGTTAATCTCTAACAAAAAGTCAACTTTGGTCAAAATGGTCAATCCTTGACCCAATGAGAAACTCATTAACCAATAGGTCAACTTTTGACCAAAAAGTCAATTTTGGTAAAAATAGTCAATTTTTGATTTAATGACCACCCATTGACCCAATAGGTCAACTTTTGACCAAAATGTCAACATTTGTCAAAATTGTCAATTTCTGACCCAATTACCAAACCATTGACCCAATAAATCAACTTTTGACCAAAAAGTCATCTTTGGTCAATATGGTCAGTTCTTGACGCAATTACCAACTCATTGACCAAATATGTCAACTTTTGACCAAAAAGTTAACTTTAGTCAAAATGGTCAATTTCTGACCCAATGGGTTAACTTTTGACAAAAAATTCAATTTTGGCCAAAATTGGTCAACTTTGACAAAAAAGTCATCTGTGGTCAAAATGGTCAATTTCTGACCCAATGACCACCCCGTTGACCAAATGGGTTAACTTTTGACCAAAAATTCAATTTTGTTCAAAATTGTCAATTTTGTTCAAAATTATCAATTATCAATTTTGTTCAAAATTGTCTATTTTTTAATTAATGACCAATTATTGACCCAATAAGTCAATCTGTGACCAAAAAGTCAACTTTGGTCAAAATGGTCAATCCTTGACCCAATGACCAACCCATTGACCCAATATGTCAACTTTTAACCAAAAAGTCATTTTTAGTCAGAATGGACAATTTTTGACCTAATCACCACCATTGAATTAATAGGTCAACTTTTGACCAAAAAGTCAACTTTGGTTAAAATAGTCAATTTTTGACTTAATGACTACCAATTGACCCAATAGGTCAACTTTTGACCAAAAAGTCAACTTTGGTCAAAATAGTCAATTTTTGAGTCAATGACTAACAAATTAACCCAATAGGTCAACTTTTGACCAAAAAGTCATCTTTGGTCAAAATGGACAAATCTTGACCAAATTACCAACTCATTGACCAAGTAGGTCTATTTTTAACCAAAAAGTGAACTTTGGTCAAAATGGTCAATTTCTGATCTAACGACCACCCGTTGACGCAATGGACTAACATTTGACGAAAAATTCATTTTTGGCCAAAATAGTCAATTTTTGACCTAATAACCAATTATTGACCCAATAAGTTAATCTCTGACCAAAAAGTCAACTTTGGTCAAAATGGTCAATCCTTGACCCAATGAAAAACCCATTGACCCAATTGGTCAACTTTTGACCAAAAAGTCAATTTTGGTCAAAATAGTTAATTTTTGACCAAATGATAACACATTGACCCAATTGGTCAACTTTTTACAAAAAAAGTCAACTTTGGTGGAAATAGTCAATTTTTGACCTAATGACCACCCTTGACCCAATAAGTCAATTTTTGACCAAAAAGTAAACTTAGGTCAAAATGGTCAATTTTTGACCTAATGACCACCCATTGACCCAATAGGTCAACTTTTGACCAAAAAGTCAACTTTAGTCAAAATAGTTAATTTTTGACCTAATGACCACCCATTGACCCAATAGGTCAACTTTTGACCAAAAAGTCAACTTTGGTCAAAATGGTCAATTTTTGACCCAACGGCCAACCCATTGACCCAATAGATCAACTTTTGACCAAAAAGTCATCTTAGCTCAAAATGCTCAATTCTTAACCCAATTATCAATTCATTGACCAAATAGGTCAACTTTTGACCAAAAAGTCAACTTTGGTCAAAATGGTCAATTTCTGACCCAATGACCACGCCGTTGCCCAATTGGTCAACTTTTGACAAAAAATTTAATTTTGGTCAAACTAATCAATTTTTGACCTAATGACTAATTATTGACCCAAAAAGTCAATCCTTGACCAAAAAGTCAACTTTGGTCAAAATGGTCAATCCTTGACCCCTTGACCAACCCATTGACCCTATAGGTCGACTTTTGACGAAAAAGTCAACTTTGGTCAAAATGGTCAACCCTTGACCCATTGACCAATCCATTGACTCAATAGGTCAACTTTTGACCAAAAAGTTAATTTTGGTCAAAATAGTCAATTTTTGACCTAACAACCATTTATTGCCAAGTAAGCCAATCTCTGACCAAAAAGTCAACTTTGGTCAAAATGGTCAATCCTTGACCCAATGACCAACCCTTTGACCCAATAGGTCATCTTTTGACCAAAAAGTTCACTTTAGTCTAAATGATCTATCCTTGACCCAATGACCAACCCATTAGCCTAATAGGTCAACTTTTGACCAAAAAGTCAATGTTGGACAAAATAGTCAATTTTTGAATTAATGACCAATTATTGACCCAATAAGTTAATTTCTAACCAAAAAGTCAACTTTGGTCAAAATGGTCAATCCTTGACCCAATGACATACCCATTGATTTAATAGGTTAACTATTGACCAAAAAGTCAATTTTGGTCAAAATAATCAATTTTTGACCTAATGACCACCCTTGGACCCAATAGGTCAACTTTTGACCAAAAAGCCAACTATGGTCAAAATGGTCACTTTTTTACCAAAAATTCAATTTTGGTCAAAATAGTTAATTTTTGACGTAATGACCAATTATTGACCCAATAAGTTAATCTCTAACCAAAAAGTCAACTTTAGTCAAAATAGTCAATCCTTTACCCAATGACAAACTTGTTGACCCAATAGGTCAACTTTTGACCAAAAAGTCAATATTGGTCAAAATAGTCAATTTTTGACTTAATGACCACTCATTGACCCAATAGGTCAACTTTTGACCAAAAAGTCAACTTTGGTCAAAATGGTCAATTTTTGACCCAATGATCAACCCATTGACCCAATTGATCAACTTTTGACCAAAAAGTCATCTTTGGTCAAAATGGTCAATTCTTGATGTAATTACCAACTCATTGACCAAATAGGTCAACTTTTAACCAAAAAGTCAACTTTGGTCAAAATGGTCAATTTTTGACCTAATGTGCACCACATTTACCCAATGGATCAACTTTCGACTAAAAATTTGATTTTAGTCAAAATAGTCAATTTTTGACCTAATGACCAATTATTAACCCGATAAGTCAATCTCTGAACAAAAAGTTAACTTTGGTCAAAATGATCAATCCTTGACCCACTGACAAACCAATTGACTCAATTGGTCAACTTTTAACCAAAAAGTCAATTTTGGTCAAAATTCTTAATGTTTGACCTAATGACCGCCCATTAACCCAATTGGTCAACTTTTGACCAAAAAGTCAACTTTGGTCAAAATAGTTAATTTTTGACCTAATGGCCACTCATTAACCCAATTGGTCAACTTTTGACCAAAACGTCAACATTGGTCAAAATGGTCAATTTTTTACCTAATGACCAATCTGTTGACCCAATAGATCAATTTTTGTCAAAAAAGTCAACTTTTGACCTAATGACCAAAATAGTCAATTTTTGAATTAATGACCAATTATTGACCCAACAGTCAATCTCTGCCCAAAAAGTCAACTTTGGTCAAAATGGTCAATCCTTGACCCACTGACAAACCCATTGACCCAAAAGGTCAACTATTGACTAAAAAGTCAATTTTGGTCAAAATAGTTAATTTTTGAGCTAATGACCACCCATTGACCCAGTTAGTCATCTTTTGACCAAAAATTCAACTTTATTAAAAATAGTCAATTTTTGACCTAATGACCAACCCATTGACCCAATAGATCAACTTTTGACCAAAAAGTCTTCTTAAGTCAAATGGTCAATTCTTGACCCAATTACCAACACATTGACCAAATAGGTCAACTTTTGACCAAAAAGTCAACTTTGGTCAAAATGGTCAATTTATGACCCAATGACCACTCCGTTCACCCAATGGGTTAACTTTTGACCAAAAATTCAATTTTGGTCAAAATAGTCAATTTTTAAAATAATGACCATAATAGTCAATTTTTGAATTAATGACCAATTATTGACCCAATAAGTCAATCTTTGACCAAAAAGTCAACTTTTGTCAAAATGGTCAATCCTTGACCCAATGACAAACCCATTGACCCAATAGGTCTACCTTTGACAAAAAAGTCAATTTTGGTCAAAATAGTCAATTTTGACCTAATGTCCTCCCACTGACCCAATAGGTCAACTTTTGACAAAAAAGTCAACTTTGGTCAAAATGGTTAATTTTTTACCCAATGACCAACCCCTTGACCCAATAGATCAACTTTTGGCCAAAAAGTCATCTTCGGTCAAAATGGTCAATTCTTGGCCCAATTACCAACTCATTGACCAAATAGGTCAACTTTTGACCAAAAAGTCAACTTTAGTCAAAATGGTCAATTTTTGACCCAATGACCAACCCGTTGACCCAAAGTGTTAACATTTGACTAAAAATTCATCTTTGGTCAAAATGGTTAATTTCTGAACCAATGAATACCCCGTTGTCCCAATGGGTTAACTTTGACAAAAAATTCAATATTGGTCAAAATTATCAATTTTTGACCTAGTTACAAATTATTGACTAAATAAGTCAATCTCTGACCAAAAAGTCACCTTTGGTCAAAATGGTCAATCCTTGACCCAATGACAAACTTATTGACCCAATAGACCAACTTTTGACCAAAAAGTCAATTTCGGTCAAAATATTCAATTTTGACTTAATGACCACCAATTGACCCAATTGGTCAACTTTTGACCAAAAAGTCAATTTTGGTTAAAATATTAGATTTTTGACCTAATGGCCAATTGTTGACCCAATAAGCTAATCACTAACCAAATAATCAACTTTGGTCATAATGGTCAACACTTGACCCAATGACCAACCCATTGACCCCATAGGTCAACTTTTGACCAAAAAGTTAACATTGGTCAAAATGATCAATCATTAACACAATGACCAACTCATTGACCAGATAGGTCAACTTTTAACCAAAAAGTCAATTTTGGTCAAAAAAGTTAATTTTTGACCTAACGACCACCCATTGACCCAGTAGGTCAACTTTTGACCAAAAAATTAACTTTGGTCAAAATAGTCAATTTTTGACCTAATGACCACTAATTGAACCAATAGGTCAACTTTTGACCAAAAAGTCAACTTTGGTCAAAATGATAAATTTTTGATCCAATACAAACACATTGACCCAATAGGTTAACTTTTGACCAAAAAGTCATCTTAGGTCAAAATGGTCAAATCTCGACTAAATTATTAACTCATTGACCAAATAGGTCAACTTTTCACCAAAGTTAACTTTGGTCAAAATGGTCAATTTCTGACCCAATGACCACCCCATTGACCCAATGGACTAACATTTGACCAAAAATTCATTTTTGGTCAAAATAGTCAAATTTTGACCTCATAACTAGTTATTGACCCAATAAGTCAATCTCTGACAAAAAAAGTCAACTTTGGCCAAAATGGACAATCATTGACCCAATGACAAACCCATTGACCCAATAGGACAACTTTTACCATGAAGTCAATTTTGGTCAAAATAATCAATTTTTGACCTAATGACCACCCATTGACCAAATAGGGTCAACTTTTGACCAAAAAGTCAACTTTGGTCAAAATGGTCAATTTTTTACTCAATGACCAACTCATTGACCCAATAGATCAACTTTTGACCAAAAAGTCATCTTCGGTCAAAATGGTCAATTCTTGACCCAATCACCAACTCATTGACCAAATAGGTCAACTTTTGACTCAAAAATCAACTTCGGTCCAAATGGTTAATTTCTGACCCAATGACCACCCCGTTGACCCAATGGTTCAACTTTTGACCAAAAATTTAATTTTGGTAAAAAAAATCAATTTTTGACCTAATGACCAATTATTGACCCAATATGTCAATCACTGACCAAAAAGTAAACTTTGGTCAAAGTGGTCAATCTTTGACCCAATGACCAACCCATTGACCCAATAGGTCAACTTTTGACCAAGAAGTCAACTTTGGTTAAAATGGTCAACCCTTGACCCAATAACCAATCCATTGACCCAATATGTCAACTTTTGACCAAAAAGTCAATTTTGGTCAAAATAGTCAATTTTTGACCTCATGACCAATTATTGACCCGGTAAGCCAATCTCTGACCAAAAAGTCAACTTTGGTCAAAATCTTTGACCCAATGACAAACCCATTGACCCAATCGGTCAGGATTTGACCAAAAAACCAACTTTGATCAAAATGGACAATTTCTGACCCAAGGACCAACCCATTGACCCAATAGGTGAACTTTTGACCAAAAAGTAAACTTTGGTCAAAATGATCAAACCTTAACCTAATGGCTAACCCATTGACCCAATAGGTCAACTTTTGAGCAAAAAGTCAATTTTGGTCAAAATAGTCAAATTTTGACCTAATGACCACCAATTGACCAAATAGGTTAACTTTTGACAAAAAAGTCAACTTTGGTCAAAATGGTCAATTTTTGACCCAATGACCAACCCAATGACCCAATAGGTCAACTTTTGACCAAAAAATCAACTTTGGTCAAAATGGTCAATTCTTGATCCAATGACCAACGCATTGACCCAATAAGTCAACTTTTGAACAAAAAGTCAATCTTTGTCAAAACAGTCAATTTTTGACCTAATGACCAATTATTGACCCAATAAGTCAATCTCTGACCAAAAAGTCAACTTTGGTCATAATGAACAATCCTTGAACCAATGACAAACCCATTGACCCAATAGGTCAACTTTTGACCAAAATATCAACTTTGGTCAAGATGGTAAATCCTTGACCCAATGACCAACTCACTGCCTAATAGATCGACTTTTGACCAAAAAGTCAATTTATGTCAAAATATTCAATTTTTGACCTAATGACCAATTGTTGATCCAATAAGCCAATCACTGACCAAAAAATCAACTTTAATCAAAATGGTCAATCCTTGACCCAATGACCAACCCATTCACCCAATGGGTCAACTTTTGACCACAAAGTCAACATTGGTCAAAATGATCAATTCTTGACCCAATTACCAACTCATTGACCAAATTTGTCAACTTTTGACCAAAAAGTCAACTTTGATCAAAATAGTCAAATTTTGACCTAATGACCACCCATTGACCCAATAGGTCAACTTTTGACCAAAAAGTCAACTTTGGTCAAAATGGTTAATTTTTGACCCAATGACCAACCCCTTGACCCAATTTATCAACTTTTTGCCTAAAAGTCATCTTCGGTCAAAATGGTCAATTCTTGGCCCAATTACCAACTCATTGACCAAATAGGTCAACATTTGACCAAAAAGTCAACTTTGGTCAAAACGGTCAATTTCTTACCCAATGACCACCCTGTTGACCCAATGAGTTAACTTTTGACCAAAAATACAATTTTGGTCAAAATAAGTCAACTTTTGACCAAAAAGTCATCTTTGGTCAAAATGGTCAACCCAATGACTACCCCGTTAACCCAATGGGTTAACTTTTGACCAAAAATTCAATTTTTGTCAAAATTGTCAATTTTTGACCTAGTGACCAATTATTGACCCACTAAGTCAATCTCTAAGCAATTAGTCAACTTTGGTCAAAATGGTCAATCATTGAACCAATTACAAACTTATTGACCCAATAGGTCAACTTTTGATCAAAAAGTCAATTTCGGGAAAAAAATATTCATTTTTGATTTATTGACCGCCCATTGACTCAATACGTCAACTTTTGACCAAAAGGTCAATTTTGGTCAAAATATTCAATTTTTGACCTAATGACCAATTGTTGACCCAATAAGTTAATCACTAATAAAAAAATCAACTTTGGTCAAAATGGTCAATCCTTGACCCAATGACCAACCCATTGACCCAATAGGTCAACTTTTGACCAAAAAGTCAACATTGGTCAAAATGATCAATACTTGACCCATTGACTAACTCATTGACCAAATAAGTCAACTTTTGACCAAAAAGACAATTTTGGTCAAAATTGTTAATTTTTAACCTAATGACCACCCATTGACCCATAGGTCAACTTTTGACCAAAAAGTCAACTTTGGTTAAAATAGTTAATTTTTGACGTAAAGACCACCTATTGACCCAATAGGTCAACTTTTGACCAAAAAGTTAACTTTGGTCAAAATGGTCATGTTTTGAGCCAATGACCAACACATTGACCCAATAGGTCAACTTTTGACCAAAAAGTCATCTTTGGTAAAATGGTCAAATCTTGACCAAATAGCCAACACATTGACCAAATAGGTCAACTTTTCACCAAAAAGTCAACATTTGTGAAAATGGTCAATTTCTGACCCAATGACCTCCCCGTAGACCCAATGGACTAACATTTGACAAAAAATTCAATTTTGGTTAAAATAGTCAATTTTTGACCTAATGACCAATTTTTGACCCAATAAGTTAATCTCTGACCAAAAAGTCAACTTTGGTCAAAATGGTCAATCCTTGACCGAATGACGAACCCATTGACCCAATAGGATAACTTTTGACTAAAAAGTCAATTTTGGTCAAAATAGTCAATTTTTGACTTAATGACCAGCCATTGACCCAATAGGTCAACTTTTGACCAAAAAGTCAACTTTGGTCAAAATAGTCAATTTTTGACCCAATTACTAACCCATTGAACCAATAGATCTACTTTTGACCAAAATGTCATCTTTGGTCAAGATGGTCAGTTCTTAGACGCAACTACTAACTCATTGACCAAATAGGTCAACTTTTGAGCCTAAAGTCAACTTTGGTCAAAATGGTCAATTTCTGACCCAATGTGCACCCCATTGTCCCAATGGATCAGCTTTTGACCAAAAAGTTAAATTTGGTAAAAATAGTCAATTTTTTACCTAATGACCAAAATAATCAATTTTTGAATTAATGAACAATTATTATCCCAAAAAGTCAATCTTTGACAAAAAAGTCAACTTTGGTCAAAATGGTTAATCCTTCACCTAATGACAAACCCATTGACCCAATAGGTCAACTTTTGACCAAAGAGTCAATTTTAGTCAAAATAGTCTCTCTTTGATCTAATGAGCACCCATTGACCCAATAAGTCAACTTTTGACCAAAAAGTCAACTTTGGTCAAAATGGTTATATCTTGACCTAAATACCAACTCATTGGCCTAATAGGTCAACTTTTTACCAAAAAGTCAACTTTGGTCAAAATGGTGAATTTCTGACCCAATGGCCACCTCGTTAACCCATCGGGTTAACTTTTAACCAAAAATTCAATTTTGATCAAAAAGGTCGATTTTTGACCTAGTGACCGATTATCGACCCAATAAGTCGATCTCGACCAAAAGTCGACTTTACTAAGAATGGTCAATCCTTGTCCCAATGACAAACCCATTGACCCAAGAAGTCAACTTTTGTCCAAAAAATTAATTTTGGTCAAAATAGTCAATTTTTGACCTTAGGACCACCCATTGACACAGAAGGTCAACTTTCGACCAAAAAGTCATCTTTGGTCAAAATGGACAATTCTTGACCCAATTACCAACTCAATAACCAAATAGATCAACTTTTGACCAAAAAGTTAACTTTGGTCAAAATGGACAATTTCTGACCCAATGACCACTCCGTTGATCCAACGGGTTAACTTTTGACCAAAAATTAAATTTTGGCCAAAATAGTCAATTTTTGACCTGATGACCAAATTAGTCAATTGTTTGAATTAATGACCAATTGTTGACCCAATTAAGTCAAGCTCTGACAAAAAAGTCAACTTTGGTCAAAATGGTCAATCCTTGACCCAATGACAAACCCATTGACCAAATAGGCCAACTTTTGACCAAAAAGTCAATTTTGGTCAAAATAGTTAATTTTTGATCTAATAACCACCCATTGACCCAATTGGTCAACTTTTGACCAAAAAGTCAACTTTGGTCAAAATAGTCAAATTTTGACCTAATGACCAGCCATTGACCAAATAGGTCAAATTTTGAACAAAAAGTCAACTTTGGTCAAAATGGACAATTTCTGACCCAATGACAACCCCGTTGACCCAAAGGGTTAACTTTTAACCAAAAATTCAATTTTGGTCAAAATAGTCAATTTTTGACCTAATGACCAATTAGTGACCCAATAAGTCAATCTCTGGCCAAAAGTCGACTTTAGTAAAAATGGTCGATCCTTGACCGCAGCTATTGACGCAATAGGTCGACTTTTGACCAAAAGTCAATTTTGGTCAAAATAGTCAATTTCGACCTAATGACGCACCCATTGACCCGATAGGTCGAGTTTTGACCAAAAGTCGACTTTGGTCGAAATGGTTAATTTTTGACCCGATGACTAACCCCTTGACCCAATAGATCAACTTTTGGCCAAAAAGTCATCTTCGGTCAAAATGGTCAATTCTTGGCCCAATTACCAACTCATTGACCAAATAGGTCAACTTTTGACGAAAAAGTCAACTTTGGTCAAAATGGTCAATTTCTGACCCAACGACCACCGTGTTAACCCAATGGGTTAACTTTTGATCAAAAATTCAATTTTGGTCAAAGTAGGTCAACTTTTGACCAAAAAGTTATCTTTGGACAAAATGGTCAATTTCTGACCCAATGACCACCCCGTTGACCCAATGGGTTAACTTTTGACCAAAAATCTAATTTTGATCAAAATTGTCAATTTTTGACCTAGTGACCAATTATTGACCCAATAAGTCAATCTCTGACCAAAAAGTCAACTTTGGTCAAAATGGTCAATCCTTGACCCATTGACAAACTTATTGACCCAATAGTCAACTTTGGACCAAAAAGTCAATTTCGGTCAAAATATTCAATTTTAACTTAATGACCACCAATTGACCCAATAGGTCAACTTTTGACCAAAAAGTCAATTTTGGTCAAAATATTCAATTTTTGACCTAATGACCAATTGTTGACCCAAAAAGCCAATCACTGACAAAAAAATCAACTTTAATCAAAATGGTCAATCCTTCACCTAATGACCAACCCATTGACCCAATAGGTCAACTTTTGACCAAAAAGTCAATATTGATCAAAATGATCAATCATTGACCCAATGTCCAACTCATTGACCAAATATGTCAATTTTTGGCCAAAAAATTAATTTTGGTCAAAATAGTTAATTTTTGACCTAATGACCACCCATTGACCTAATAGGTCAACTTTTGACCAAAGAGTCAACTTTGGCCAAAATAGTCAATTTTTGACCTAATGACCACCTACTGACCCAACAAGTCAACTTTTGACCAAAAAGTCAACTTTGGTCAAAATGGTCAATTTTTGAGCCAATGACCAACACATTGACCCAATAGGTCAACTTTTGACCAAAAAGTCATCTTTGGTCAAAATGGTTAAATCTTGACCAAATTACCAACTCATTAACCAAATAGGTCAACTTTTCAATAAAAAGTAAACTTTGGTCAAAATGGTCAATTTTTGACCCAATGACCACCCCGTTGACCCAATGGACTAACATTTGACCAAAAAATCATTTTTGGTCAAAATAGTCAATTTTTTACCTAAAGAACAATTATTGACCCAATAAGTTAATCTCTGACCAAAAAGTTAACTTTGGTCAAAATGGTCAATCCTTGACCCAATAACAAACCCATTGACTCAATAGGTTAACTTTTGACCAAAATGTCAATTTTGGTCAAAATAGTCAATTTTTAACTTAATGACCACCCATTGACCCAATAGGTTAACCTTTGACCAAAAATTCAACTCTGGTCAAAATGGTTAATTATTGACCCAATGACCAACCCATTGACCCAATAGATCAACTTTGGAACAAAAAGTCATGTTTGGTCAAGATGGTCATTCTTCGACGCAATTACCAACTCATTGACCAAGTAGGTCAACTTTTAACCAAAAAGTCAACTTTGGTCAAAATAGTCAATTTCTGACCCAAAGAGCACCCAATTGCCCCAATGGGTTAATTTTTAACCAAAAATTCAATTTTGGTCAAAATAGTCAATTTTTGACCTAATGACCAATTAATGACCCAATAAGTCAATCTCCGACCAAAAAGTCAACTTTAGTCAAAATGGTCAATCATTGACCCAATGACAAACCCATTGACCCAATAGGTCAACTTTTAACCCAAAAGTCAATTTCGGTCAAAATATTCAATTTTGACTTAATGACCATCAATTGACCCAATAGGTCAACTTTTGACCAAAAAGTCAATTTTGGTCAAAATATTCAAAATTTGACCTAATGAACAATTGTTGACCACATAAGCCAATTACTGACCAAAAAATAAACTTTAATCAAAATGGTCAATCCTTGACCCAATGACCAACCCATTGACCCAAAGGTCAACTTTTGACCAAAAAATCAAAATTGGTCAAAATGATCAATCCTTGACCCAATGACCAACTCATTGACCAAATAAGTCAATTTTTGACCAAAAAGTCAATTTTGGTCAAAATAGTTAATTTTTGACCGAATCACCACCCATTGATCCAATAGGTCAACTTTTGACCAAAAAGTCAACTTTGGCCAAAATAGTCAATTTTTGACCTAATGACCACCTATTGACCCAGTAAGTTAACTTTGACCAGAAAGTCAACTTTGATCAAAATGGTCAATTTTTTAGCCAATGACCAACACATTAACCCAATAGGTTAACTTTTGACCAAAAAGTTATCTTTGGCCAAAATGGTCAAATCTTGACCAAATTACCAACTCACTGACCAAATATGTCAACTTTTTACCAAAAAGTGAACTTTGGTCAATATGGTCAATTCCTGACCCAATGACCACCCCATTGACCCAATGGACTAACATTTGACCAAAAAATTATTTTTGGTCAAAATAGTCAATTTTTGACCTAATGACCTATTATTGACCCAATAAGTTAATCTCTGACCAAAAAGTCAACTTTGGTCAAAATGGTCAATCCTTGACCCAACGATAAACCCATTGACTCAATAGGTTAACTTTTGACCAAAAAGTTAATTTTGGTCAAAATAGTCAATTTTTGTCTTAATGACCACCCATTGACCCAATATGTCAACCTTTGACCAAAAAGTCAACTTTGGTCAAAATGGTCAATTATTGACCCAATGACCAACCCATTGACCCAATAGATCAACTTTTGACCAAAAAGTCATGTTTGGTCAAGTTGGTCAATTCTTGACGTAATTACTAACTCATTGACCAAGCAGGTCAACTTTTAACCAAAAAGTCAACTTTGGTCAAAATGGTCAATTTCTGACCCAAAGAGCACCCCGTTCACCCAATGGGTTAACTTTTAACCAAAAATTCAATTTTGGTCAAAATAGTCAATTTTTGACCTAATGACCAATTAGTGACCCAATAAGTCAATCTCCGACCAAAAAGTCAACTTTAGTTAAAATGGTCAATCCTTGACCTAATGACAAACCTATTGACCCAATAGGTCAACTTTTGACCAAAAAGTCAATTTTAGTCAAAATAGTCAATTTTTGACTTAATGACCACTCATTGACCCAATAGGTCAACTTTTGACCAAAAAGTCAACTTTGGTAAAAATAGTCAATTTTTGACCCAAATACTAACCCATTGAACCAATAGATCTACTTTTGACCAAAATGTCATCTTTGGTCAAGATGGTCAGTTCTTGACGCAACTACCAACTCATTGACCAAATAGGTCAACTTTTGAGCCAAAAGTCAACTTTGGTCAAAATGGTCAATTTCTGACCCAATGTGCACCCCATTGACCCAATGGATCAGCTTTTGACCAAAAATTTAATTTTGGTAAAAATAGTCAATTTTTTACCTAATGACCAAAATAATCAATTTTTTAATTAATGACCAATTATTAACCCAAAAAGTCAATCTTTGACAAAAAAAAGTCAACTTTGGTCAAAATGGTCAATCCTTGACCTAATGACAAACCCATTGACCCAATAAGTCGACTTTCGACCAAAAAGTCAATTTTGGTCAAAATAGTCAATTTTTGACCTAATGAGCACCCATTGACCCAATAGGTCAACTTTTGACCAAAAAGTCAACTTTGGTAAAAATGGTCAATTCTTGACCTAATTACCAACTCATTGGCCAAATAGGTCAACTTTTTACCAAAACGTCAACTTTGGTCAAAATGGTGAATTTCTGACCCAATGGCCACCTTGTTAACCCATCGGGTTAACTTTTGACCAAAAATTCAATTTTGGTCAAAAGGGTCAATTTTTGACCTAATGACCAATTATTGACCCAATAAGTCAACTCTCGATGAAAAAGTCAACTTTGGTCAAGAATGGTCAATCTTCGACTCTAATGACAACCCATTGACCCAAAAGTCAACTTTTGTCCAAAAAATCAATTTTGGTCAAAATAGTCAATTTTTGACCAAATGACCACCCATTGACACAGTAGGTCAACTTTCGACCAAAAAGTCATCTTTGGTCAAAATAGTCAATTCTTGACCCAATTACCAACTCATTAACCAAATAGATCAACTTTTGACCAAAAAGTTAACTTTGGTCAAAATGGACAATTTCTGATCCAATGACCACTCCGTTGATCCAACCAGGTTAACTTCGATGAAAAATTAAATTTTGGCCAAAATAGTCAATTTTTGACCTGATGACCAAAATAGTCAATTGTTTGAGTTAATGACCAATTGTTGACCCAATTAAGTCAAGCTCTGACCAAAAAGTCAACTTTGGTCAAAATGGTCAATCCTTGACCCAATGACAAACCCATTGACCAAATAGGCCAACTTTTGACCAAAAAGTCAATTTTGGTCAAAATAGTTAATTTTTGATCTAATGACTACCCATTGACCCAATTGGTCAACTTTTGACCAAAAAGTCAACTTTGGTCAAAATAGTCAAATTTTGACCTAATGACCACCCATTGACCAAATAGGTCAAATTTTGAACAAAAAGTCAACTTTGGTCAAAATGGACAATTTCTGACCCAATGACAACCCCGTTGACCCAAAGGGTTAACTTTTAACAAAAAATTAATTTTGGTCAAAATAGTCGATTTCGACCTAATGACGCATTAGTGACCAACAAGTCAATCTCCGACCAAAAGTCAACTTTAGTAAAAATGGTTAATCCTTGACCTAATGACAAACTCATTGACGCTAACTAAGTCGACTTTTGACCAAAAGTCGATTTTGGTCAAAATAATCGATTTTGACCCAATGACTGATCCCTTGACCCAATAGATCAACTTTTGGCCAAAAAGTCATCTTCGGTCAAAATGGTCAATTCTTGGCCCAATTACCAACTCATTGACCAAGTAGGTCAACTTTTGACGAAATAGTCAACTTTGGTCAAAATGGTCAATTTCTGACCCAATGACCACTGTGTTAACCCAATGGGTTAACTTTTGATCAAAAATTTAATTTTGGTCAAAGTAGGTCAACTTTTGACCAAAAAGTCATCTTTGGACAAAATGGTCAATTTCTAACCCAATGACCACCCCGTTGACCCAATGTGTTAACTTTTGACCAAAAATTCAATTTTGATTAAAATTGTCAATTTTTTACCTAGTGACCAATTATTGACCTAATAAGTCAATCTCTGATCAAAAAGTCAACTTTGGTCAAAATAATGAATCCTTGACCCAATGACAAACCTACTGACTCAATAGGTCAACTTTTGACCAATAAGTCAATTTCGGTCAAAATATTCAATTTTGACTTATTGACCACCCATTGACCCAATTGGTCAACTTTTGACCAAAAAGTCAATTTTGGTCAAAATAATCTGACCTAAAGACCAATTGTTGACCCAATAAGCCAATCGCTGACAAAAAAAATCAACTTTCGTCAAAATGGTCAATCCTTGACCCAATGACCACACATTGACCCAATTGGTCAACTTTTGACCAAAAAGTCAACATTGGTCAAAATAGTCAATTTTTGACCTAATGACCACCGTTGACCCAATAGGTCAACTTTTGACCAAAAAGTCAACTTTGGTCAAAATGGTCAATTTTTGACCTAATGACCACCCATTGACCCAATAGGCCAACTTTTGTCCAAAAAGTCAACTTTGGTCAAAATAGTTAATTTTTGACCTCATAACCACCCATTGACCCAATTGGTCAGCTTTTGACCAGAAAGTCAACTTTGGTCAAAATGGTCAATTTTTGACCCAACAGCCAACCCATTGACCCAATGATTAACTTTTGACCAAAAAGTAATCTTCGCTCATAATGCCCAATTCTTGACCCAATTACCAATTCATTGACCAAATATGTCAAGTTTTGACCAAAAAGTCAACTTTGGTCAATATGGTCAATTTTTGACCTAATGACCTCGTTGACCCAATGGGTCAACTTTTGACAAAAAAATTAATTTTGGTCAAACTAATCAATTTTTGACCTAATGACCACTTATTGACCCAAAAATTCAATCTCTGACCAAAAAGTCAACTTTGGTCAAAATGGTCAATCCTTGACCCATTGACCAACCCATTGACCCAATATGTCAACTTTTGACGAAAAAGTCAACTTTGGTCAAAATGGTCAATCCTTGACCCAATATGTCAACTTTGGAACAAAAAGTTAATTTTGGTCGAAATAGTCAATTTTTGACCTAACGACCAATTATTGCCCAGTAAGCCAATCTCTGACCAAAATGTCAACATTGGTCAAAATGGCCAATCTTTGACCCAATGATCAACCCATTGATCCAATAGGTCAACTTTTGACCAA
The DNA here is from genome assembly GCA_022702705.1 of Papilionanthe hookeriana x Papilionanthe teres. NCBI lineage: Eukaryota > Viridiplantae > Streptophyta > Magnoliopsida > Asparagales > Orchidaceae > Papilionanthe > Papilionanthe hookeriana x Papilionanthe teres. The sequence continues at coordinate 19,613,200 of CM040438.1, forward strand.
AAACTTAACTTTAGTCAAAATGATCAGTCTTTGACCCAATGACCAACCTATTGGCCTAATAGGTCAACTTTTGACCAAAAAGTTAATGTTGGTCAAAATAGTCAGTTTTTGAATTAATGACCAATTATTAACCCAATAAGTTAATCTCTAACCAAAAAGTCAACTTTGTTCAAAATGGTCAATCCTTGACCCAGTTACATACCCAATTATTTAATAGGTTAACCTTTGACCAAAAAGTCAATTTTGGTCAAAATAATCATTTTTTGACCTAATGACCACCCATTGACTCAATAGGTCAACTTTTGACCAAAAGTCAACTATGGTCAAAATGGTCAATTTTTTACCAAAAATTCATTTTTGGTCAAAATAGTCAATTTTTGACCTAATGACCAATTATTGACCCAATAAGTTAATCTCTGACCAAAAAGTCAACATTGGTCAAAATGGTCAATCCTTGACCCAAAGACAAACCCTTTGACACAATAGGTCAATGTTTGACCAAAAAGTCGATATTGGTCAAAATAGTCAATTTTTGACTTAATGACCACCCATTGACCCAATAGGTCAACTTTTGACCAAAAAGTCAACTTTGGTCAAAATGGTGAATTTTTGACCCAATATCGACCCCTTGACCCAATTGATCAACTTTTGACCAAAAAGACATCTTTGGTCAAAATGGTCAATTCTTGACGCAATTACCAACTCATTGACCAAATATATCAACTTTTGACTAAAAAGTCAATTTTGGTCAAAATGGTCAATTTCTGACCCAATGAGCACCCCGTTCACCCAATGGGTTAACTTTTAACCAAAAATTCAATTTTGGTCAAAATAGTTAATTTTTGACCTAATGACAAAAAAGTCAATTTTTGAAATAATGACCAATTATTGACCCAATAAGTCAATCTCTGACCAAAAAGTCAACTTTTGTCAAAATGGTCAATCCTTGACCCACTAACAAACCCATTGACCCAATAGGTCAACTTTTGACCTAGTTAATTTTTGACCTAATGACCACCCATTGACCCAATAGGTCAACTTTTGACTAAAAGGCCAACTTTGGTCAAAATGGTCAATTTTTGACCTAATGACCAATTATTGACCCATTAAGTCAATCTCTGACCAAAAAGTCAACTTTGGTCTTAATGGTCAATCCTTGACCCAATGACAAACCCTTTGACCTAATTGGTCAACTTTTGACCAAAATGTCAACTTTGGTCAAAATGGTAAATCCTTGACCCAATGACAAACTCTCTGCCCAATAGATCGACTTTTGAACAAAAAATCAATTTAAGCCAAAATAGTTAATTTTTGACTTAGTGACCAACACATTGACCCAATAGGTCAACTTTTGACCAAAAATTCAACTTTCCTCAAAATTGTCAATTTTTGAACCAATGACCAACCCATTGACCAAATAGATCAACTTTTGACCAAAAAGTGATCTTCGGTTAAAATGCTCATTTCTGAACTAATTACCAACTCATTGGCCAAATTGGTCAACTTTTGACCAATAAATCAACTTTGGTCAAAATAGTCAGATTTTGACCTAATGACCACGCATTGACCCAATAGGTCAACTTTTGACCAAAAAGTCAACTTTGGTCAAAATGGTTAATTTTTGACCCATTGACCAACACCTTGACCCAATATATCAACTTTTAGCCAAAAAGTCATTTTCGGTCAAAATGGTCATTTCTTGGCCCAATTACCAACTCAATGACCAAATATGTTAACTTTTGACCAAAAAGTCAACTTTGGTTAAAATGGTCAATTTCTGACCCAATGACCACCCCGTTGACCCAATGGGTTAACTTTTGACTAAAAATTTATTTTTGGTCAAAATAGGTTAACTTTTGACCAAATGTCATATTTGGTCAAAATGGTCAATTTCTCATCCATTGACCACCCTGTTGACCAACCCATTGGGTTAACTTTTGACCTAGTGACCAATTATTGACCCAATAAGTCAATCTCTGACAAAAAGGTCAACTTTGGTCAAAATGGTAAATCCTTGACCCAATGACAAACTTATTGACCCAATAGGTCAACTTTTGACCAAAAAATGAATTTCAGTCAAATTATTCAATTTTGACTTATTGACCGCCCATTAACCTAATAGGTCATCTTTTGACCAAAATGTCAATTTTGGTCAAAATATTCAATTTTTGACCTACTGACCATTGTTGACCCAATAAGTCAATCACTGAACAAAAAATCAACTTTGGTCAAAATGGTCAATCCTTGACCCAATGACCAACTCATTGACCAAATAGGTCCACTTTTGACAAAAAAGATAATTTTGCTCAAAATTATTAAGTTTTGACCTAATGACCACCCATTGACCCATAAATCAACTTTTGACCAAAAAGTCAACTTTGGTTAAAATAATCAATTTTTGACCTAATGACCACCTATTGACCCAACAGGTCAACTTTTGACCAAAAAGTCAACTTTGGTCAAAATGGTCAATTTTTTAGCCAACGACCAATAGATTGACACAATAGGTCAACTTTTGACCAAAAAGTCATATTTGGTCAAAATGGTCAAATCTTAACTAAATTACTAACTCATTGACCAAATAGGTCAACTTTTCACCGAAAGTCAACTTTTGTCAAAATGGTCAATTTCTAACCCAATGACCCTGTAGACCCAATGGACTAAAATTTGAACAAAAATTTAATTTTGGTCAACATAATCAATTTTTTACCTAATGACCAATTATTGACCCAATAAGTTAATCTCTGACCAAAAAGTCAACTTTGGTCAAAATGGTCAATCCTTGACCGAATGACAAACCCATTGACCCAATAGGTTAAGACAAACCCATTGACCCAATAGGTTAACTTTTGACCAAAAAGTTAATTTTGGTCAAAATAGTAATTTTTTGACTTAATGACCACCAATTGACCCAATAGGTCAACTTTTGACCAAAAAGTTAACTTTGGTCAAAATGGTCAATTTTGACCAATTATCAACCCATTGACCCAATAGATCAACTTTTGACCAAAAAGTCATCTTTGGTCAAGATTGTCAGTTCTTGACGCAATTTCCATTTCATTGACCAAATAGGTCAACTTCTGAACAAAAAGTCAACTTTGGTCAAAATGGTCAATTTCTGACCCAATGACCACCACGTTGACCCAATGGGTTAACTTTTCACCAAAAATTCATTTTTGGTCAAAATAGGTCAACTTTTGACCAAAACGTCATCTTTGGTCAAAATGGCCAATTTCTGACCCGATGACCGCCCAGTTGACCCAATGGGTTAACTTCTAACCAAAAATCCAATTTTGATCAAAATTATCAATCCTCGACCAAATGACAAACCCATTGACCTAATAGTCCAACTTTTGACCAAAAAGTCAATTTTGAACAAAATAGTTAAATTTTAACCTAATAACCACCCATAAACCCAATTGGTTAACTTTTGACCAACATGTCTACTTTGGTCAAAGTAGTGAATTTTGACCTAATGACCACCCATTGACCTAATATGTCAACTCTTGACCAAAAAGTCAACTTTGGTCAAATTGGTCAATTTCTGAACCAACGACCACCCCGTTGACCCAATGGGTTAACTTTTAAACAACAATTCAATTTTGTCAAAATAGTCAATTTTTGACCTAATGACCAATTATTGACCCAATAAGTCAATCTCCGACCAAAAAGTCAACTTTTGTCAAAATGGTCAATCCTTGACCCAATGACAAACCCATTGACCCAATAGATCAATTTTTGACCAAAAAGTTAATTTTTGTCAAAATAGTCAATTTTTGACCTAATGACCACCCATTGACCAAATAGGTCAACTTTTGACCAAAAAGTCAACTTTAGTCAAAATGGTTAATTTTTGACCCAATGACCAACCCCTTGACCCAATAAATGAACTTTTGGCCAAAAAATCATCTTCGGTCAAAAAGGTCAATTCTTCGCCCAATAACCAACTCATTGACCAAATAGGTCAACTTTTGACCAAAAAGTCAACTTTGGTCAAAATGGTCAATTTTTGACCCAATGACCAACTCATTTACCCAATAGATCAACTTTTGACCAAAAAGTCATCTTCGGTCAGAATGGCCAATTCTTGACCCAATTACCAACTCATTGACTAAATAGGTCAACTTTTGACCAAAAGTCAACTTTGGTCGAAATGGTCATTTTCGACCTCAATGACTCACTCAGTTGACCCAATTGGTTAATTTTTGGCCAAAAATTCAATCTCGATCAAAATTGTCAATTTTTGACCTAGTGACCAATTATTGACCCAATAAGTCAATCTCTGACCAAAAAGTCAACTTTGGTCAAAATGACCAATCCTTGACCCAATGACAAACCTATTGACCCAATAGGTCGACTTTTGACCAAAAAGTCAATTTCGGTCAAAATATTCAATTTTGACCCAATACGTCAGATTTTGACCAAAGAGTCAATTTTGGTCAAAATATTCAATTTTTGACCTAATGAGCAATTGTTGAACCTATAAGTCAATCACTGACCAAAAAATCAACTTTAATCAAAATGGTCAATCCTTGACCCAATGACCAACCCATTGACCCATTAGGTCAACTTTTTACCAAAAAGTCAACATTGGTCAAAATGATCAATCATTGACCTAATGACCAACTCATTGACCGAATCGGTCAATTTTTGACAAAAAAGTCAATTTTGGAAAAAATAGTTAATGTTTAACCTAATGACCACCCATTGACCCAATAGGTAAACTTTTGACCAAAAAGTCAGCTTTGGCCAAAATAGTCAATGTTTGACCTAATGACCACCTTTTGACCCAATAAGTCAACTTTTGACCAAAAAGTCAACTTTGGTCAAAATGGTCAATTTTTGAGGCAATGACCAACACATTGACCCAATAGGTCAACTTTTGACCAAAAAGTCATCATTCTTCAAAATGGTCAAATCTTGACAAAATTACCAACTCATTGACCAAATAGGTCAACTTTTCACTAAAAAGTCAACTTTTGTCAAAATGGTCAATTTCTGACCCATTGACTACCCCATTGACCTAATGGACTAACATTTGACCAAAAATTCATTTTTGGTCAAAATAGTCAATTTTTGACCTAATGACCAATTATTGATCTAATATGTTAATCTTTGACCAAAAAGTCAACTTTGGTCAAAATGGTCAATCCTTAACTCAATGACAAACCCATTGACCTAATAGTTTAACTTTTGACCAAAAAGTCAATTTTTGTTCAAAATAGTCAATTTTTGACTTAATGACCACCCATTGACCCACAATGTCATCTTTTGACTAAAAAGTTAACTTTAGTCAAAATGTTTAATTATTGACCCAATGACCAAATCATTGACCCAATAGATCAACTTTTGACCATAAATTCATGTTTGGTCAAGATGGTCATTTCTTGACGTAATTACCAACTCTTTGACCAAAAAGGTCAACTCTTAACCAAAACGTCAACTCTGGTCAAAATGGTCAATTTCTGACCCAAAATGGTCCACTTATTGACCCAATAGATCAACTTTTGACCAAAAAGAAAACTTTGGTCAAAATGGTTAATTTTAGACCCAATGACCAACCCCTTTACCCAATATATCAACTTTTGGCCAAAAAGTCATCTTCGGTCAAAATGATCAATTCTTAGCCCAATTACCAACTCATTAGCCAAATAGTTCAACTTTTGGCCAAAAAGTCAACTTTGGTCAAAATGGTAAATTTCTGACCCAATGACCACCCCGTTGATCCAATGATTTAACTTTTAACCAAAAATTCAATTTTGGTCAAAATAGGTTAAAATTTGACCAAAAAGTCGTCTTTCGTCAAAATAGTCAATTTCTGACCTGGTGACCAATTATTGATCTAATGAGTCAATATCTGACTAAAAAGTCACCTTTGGTCAAAATGATAAACCTATTGACCCAATAGGTCAACTTTTGACCAAAAAGTCAATTTCGGTCAATATATTCAATTTTGACTTATTGACCGCCCATTGGCCCAATAGGTCAACTTTTGACCAAAAAGTCAATTTTGGTCAAAATATTCAATTTTTGACCTAATGGCCAATTGTTGACCCAATAAGCTAATCACTAACCAAATAATCAACTTTGGTCATAATGGTCAATCCTTGACCTAATGACCAACCCATTGACCCAATAGGTCAACTTTTGACCAAAAAGACAACATTGGTCAAAATGATCAATCATTGACCCACTTACAAACCCATTAACCCAAAAGGTCAACTTTTGACTAAAAAGTCAATTTTGGTCAAAATAGTTAATTTTTGACCTAATGACCACCCATTGACCCAATTGGTCAACTTTTGACCCAAAAAGTCAACTTTGTTCAAAATAGTCAATTTTTGACCTAATGACCAACCCATTGACCCAATAGATCAACTTTTGACCAAAAAGTCTTCTTCAGTCAAATGGTCAATTCTTGACCCAATTACCAACACATTGACCAAATATGTCAACTTTAGACCAAAAAGTTAACTTTGGTCAAAATGGTTAATGTATGACCCAATGACCACTCCGTTGACCCAATGGGTTAACTTTTGACCAAAAATTCAATTTTGGTCAAAATAGTCAATTTCTAACATAATGACCATAATAGTCAATTTTGAATTAATGACCAATTATTGACCCAATAAGTCAATCTCTGACCAAAAAGTCAACTTTGGTCAAAATGGTCAATCCTTGACTCAATGACAAACCCATTGACCCAATAGGTCAACTTTTGACAAAAAAGTCAATTTTGGTCAAAATAGTCAATTTTTGACTTAATGACCACCCATTGACCCAATAGTTTAACTTTTGACCATAAAGTCAAATTTGGTCAAAATGGTTAATTTTTGACCCAATGACCAACCCCTTTACCCAATAAATCAACTTTTGGCTAAAAAGTTATATTTGGTCAAAATGGTTAATTCTTGGCCCAATTACCAACTCTGACCAAAAAGTCAACTTTGGTGAGAATAGTCAATCCTTGACCCAATGACAAAACCATTGACCCAATATGTCGACTTTTAACGAAAAAGTCAATTTTGGTCAAAATAGTCAATTTTTAACTTAATGAACAACTATTGACCTAGTAAGCCAATCTTTGACCAAAAAGTTAACTTTGGTCAAAATGGTCAATCCTTGACCCAATGACCAACCCATTAACCCATAAGCCAATCTTTGACCAAAAAGTTAACTTTGGTCAAAATGGTCAATCCTTGACCCAATGACCAACTTATTACCCTAATAGGCTAACTTTTGACCAAAAAAGTCAATTTTAGTCAAAATAGTCCCAATAAGTCAATCTCAGACAAAAAAATCAACTTTGGTCAAATAGTCAATCCTTTACCCAATGACAAACACATTGACCCAATAAGTCAACTTTTGAACAAAAAGTCAATTTTGGTCAAAATAATCAATTTTTGACCTAATAACCACGCATTGACCAAATAGGTCAACTTTTGACCAAAAATTCAACTTTGGTCGAAATGGTTAATTTTTGACCCAATGACCAACCCATTGACCCAATAGATCAACTTTTGACAAAAAAGTCATCTTTGGTCAAAATGATCAATTATTGACCCAATTACCAACTCATTGGCCAAATAGGTCAACCTTGGACCAAAACTCAACTTTGGTCCAAATGGTCAATTTTCTGACCCAATAGGTCAACTTTTGACTAAAAAGTCATCTTTGGTCAAAATAGACAATTCTTGACCCAATTACCAACTCATTGCCCAAATAAGTGAACTTTTGACTAAAAATTCAATTTTGGTCAAAATAGTCAATTTTTGACCTAATGAGCACCCATTGACCCAATAGGTCAACTTTTGACCAGAAAGTCAACTTCAGTTAAAATGATCAATTTTTGACCCAATGACCAACCCATTGACCCAATAGGTCAACTTTTGACTAAAAAGTCATCCTTGGTAAAATGGTCAGTTCTTGACCCAATTACCAACTCATTAGCCAAATAGGTCAACTTTTGACCAAAAAGTCAACTTTGGTCCAAAAGGTCAATTTCTGACCCAAAGACCACCCCGTTGACCCATTAGGTTAACTTTTGACCAAATATTCAATTTTTGTCAGATAAGTTAATTTTTGACCTAATGACCAATTATTGACCCAATAAGTCAATCTCTCACCAAAAAGTCAACTTTGGTCAAAATGGTGAATCATTGACCCAATGACAAACCCATTGACTCAATAGGTCAACTTTTGACCAAATAAATCAATTTTGATCAAAATAGTCAATTTTCAACCTAATGACCTCCCATTGACCCAATAGGTCAACTTTTGACCAAAAAGTCAACTTTGGTCAAAATGCTCAATTTTTGACCCAATGACCAACCCATTAACCCAATAGGTCAACTTTTGACCAAAATGTCATCTTTGTTCAAAATGGTCAATTCTTGACCCAATTACCAACTCGTTGACCAAACAGGTCAACTTTTAACTAAAAAGTCAACTTTGGTCAAAATGGTCTATTTCTGACCCAATGACTAGCCCGTTCACCCAATAAGTTAACTTTTGATCAAAAATTCAATTTTGGTCAAAATAGGTCAGCTTTTGACCAATAAGCCATCTTTAGTTAAAATTGTCAATTTCTGACCTAATGACCACCCCATTGACCCAAAGGGTTACCTTTTGACAACAAATTCATTTTTGGTCAAAATGGTCAATTTTTGACCTAATGACCAATTATTGACCCAAAAAGTCAATCTCTGACCAAAAGTCAACTTTGGTCAAAATGGTCAATCCTTGACCCGATGACAAACCCATTGACCCAATAGGTCAACTTTTGACCAAAAAGTCAATTTTGGTCAAAATAGTCAATTTTTGAATTAATGACTAATTATTGACCCAATAAGTCAATCTCTGACCAAAAAGTTAATTTTTGTCAAAATGGTCAATCCATGACCCAATGACAAACCCATTGACCCAATAGGTCAACTTTTGACCAAAAAGTCAATTTTGGTCAAAATAATTAATTTTTGACTTAATGACCACCCATAAACCCAATAGGTCAACTTTTGACCAAAAAGTCAACTTTGGTCAAAATGGTCAATTTTTTACCCAATGACCAACCCATTGACCGAATAGGTCAACTTTTGACTAAAATGTTATCTTTGGTCAAAATGGTCAATTTTTGTCCCAATTATCATCTCATTGACCAAATAGGTCAGCTTCTAACTAAAAAGTCAACTTTGGTCAAAATGGTCAATTTCTGACCCAATGACCACCCCGTTCACCCAATGGGTTAACTTTTGACCAAAAATTCAATTTTGGTCAAAATAGTCAATTTTTGACCTAATGACCAATTATTGACATAAAAAGGCAATCTCGGACAAAAAAGCTAACTTTGGTCAACATGGTCAATCCTTGAACCAATGACAAACGCAATAATCCAATAGGTCAACGTTTGACCAAAAAGTCAATTTTGGTCAAAATAGTCAATTTTTGACTTAATGACCAATTATTGACCTAGTAAGCCAATCTCTGACCAAAAAGTCAATTTTGGTCAAAATAGTCAATCCTTGACCCAATGACCAACCCATTGACCAAATAGGTCAACTTTTGACCAAAAAGTCAACTTTGGTCAAAATGATCAATCCTTGACCCAATGACCAACCCATTGACTTAATAGGTCAACTTTTGACCAAAAAGTCAATTTTAGTCAAAATAGTCAATTTTTGAATTATTAACCAATTATTGACCCAAAAAGTTAACTTTGGTCAAAATAGTCAATTTTTTACCCAATGACCAACCCATTGACCCAATAGGTCAGCTTTTGACTAAAAAGTCATCTTTGGTCAAAATGGTCAGTTCTTGACCCAATTACCAACTCATTGGCCAAATAGGTCAACTTTTGACCAAAAAGTCAACTTTGGTCAAAATGGTCAATTTCTGACCCAATAACCACTCCGTTGACCCATTGGGTTAACTTTTGACCAAATATTCAATTTTAGTAAAAAAAGTTAATTTTTGACCTAATGACCAATTATTGACCCAATAAGTCAATCTCTGACCAAAAAGTTGACTTTGGTCGAAATGGTGAATCCTTGACCCAATGACAAACCCATTGACCCAATAGGTCTGACTTTTGACCAAAAAATCAATTTTCGTCAAAATAGTCAATTTTTGACCTAATGACCAGCCCATTGACCCAATAGGTCGACTTTGACCAAAAGTCGACTTTGGTCGAAATAGCTCGATTTTTGACCAATGACCGACCTATTAACTCGAGTGGTCAACATTAACCCAATCGAGTCAACTTTTGATCAAAAAGTCATCTTTGGTCAAAATGGTCGATTCTTGACCCAATTAACGACTCATTGACCAAATAGATCAACTTTTGACCAAAAAGTCAACTTTGGTCAAAATGGTCGATTTTCGACCCAATGACCAGCCTGTTAACCCAATAGATTAACTTTTGACCAAAAATTCAATTTTGGTCGAAATAGGTCGACTTTTGACCGAAAAGTCATCTTTAGTCGAAATGATCAATTTCTGACCCAAAAACCACCCCATTGACCCAATGGGTTAACTTTTGACAAAAAATTCAATTTTGGTCAAAATAGTCAAATTTTGACCTAATGACCAATTATTGACCCAAAAAGTCAATCTGTGACCAAAAAGTCAACTTTAGTCGAAATGGTCGATCATTGACTAATCATAAACGCATTGACCCAATAGGTCAACTTTTGACCGAAAAGTAAATTTTGGTCAAAATAGTCTATTTTTGACTTAATGACCACCCATTGACCCAATAGATCAACTTTTGACCAAAAAGTCAATTTTTGTCGAAATAGTCAATTGTTGATCTAATGACCAATTATTGATCCAGTAAGCCAATCTTTGACCACAAAATCAACTTTGGCCAAAATGGTCAATCATTGACCCAATGACCAACCCATTGACCCAATAGGTCAACTTTTGACCAAAATTTTGACCAAAACAATCAATCCTTGACCCAAAACTAACCATTTGCCTAATTGGTCAACTTTTGACCAAAAAGTCAATTTTGGTCAAAATAGTCAATTTTTGATTTAATGGCCAATTATTGACCCAATAAGTCAATCTCTGACCAAAAAGTTAACTTTGGTCAAAATGGTCAATCCTTGACCCAATGATAAACTCATTGACCCAATAGGTCAACTTTTGACCAAAAAGTCAATTTTGGTCAAAATAGTCAATTTTTGACCTAATGACCAACCATTGACCCAATAGGTCAACTTTTGACCAAAAAGTCAACTTTGGTCAAAATGGTCAATTTTTGACCCAATGACCAACCCATTGACCCAATAGGTCAACTTTTGACTAAAATGTCATCTTTGGTCAAAATGGTCAATTCTTGTCCCAATCACCAACTCATTGACCAAATATGTCAACTTTTGACCAAAAAGTCGACTTTGGTCAAAATGGTCGATTTCGATCTAATGACCACCTCGTTACACCAATGGGTTAACTTTTGACTAAAAATTCAATTTTGGTCAAAATAGTCAATTTTGACCTAATGACCAATTATTGACCCAATAAGTCGATCTCGAACCAAAAAGTCGACTTTAGTCGAAATGGTTAATCCTTGACCCAATGACAAGCCCATTAACTTGATTGGTTGACTTTTGACAAAAAGTCGTTTTTTGTCAAAATGAGTCAATTTTGACCTAATGACTACCCATTGACCCAATGGAGTCAACTTTTGACCAAAAGATCGACTTTGGTCAAAATGATCGATTTTTGACCTGATAACTGACTCGTCGACCTGATAGATCAAATTTTAGCAAATAGTCAATCTTTGATCAAAATGGTCGATTCTTGACCATAATTTCGACTCATTGACCAAATAATTCGACTCATTGACCAAATAGTCAGCTTTTGACCAAAAAGTCGACTTCGGTCAAAATGGTCGATTTCTGACCCAATGACATACCCGTTGACCGATGGGTTAACTTTTGACCAAAATTTCATTTTTGTCAAAATAACTTAATTTTGACTCAAAATTCATCTTTCAAATCAAAATAATTGATTTCGGACCTAATGACCACCTATTGACCAAATTGGTTAACTTTTGACCAAAAATTTAATTTTAGTCGAAATAGTCGATTTTGACCGAGTGACGATTATTGACCCGACTAAGTCGATCTCTTGACCAAAAAGTTAAATTTGGTCAAAATGGTCAATCCTTGACCCAATGACAAACATTGACCTGATAGGTTGACTTTGAACCAAAAAGTCATTTTGGTCAAAATGGTTAAATTCTTGACCAATGACCAACTCATTGACCAAATAGGTCGACTTTTGACCAAAAATCAACTTTGGTCAAAATGGTCGATTTCAGACCCAGTTACCACATCCTGATGACCCAAATGGATTAACTTTGACAAAAATTCAATTTTGGTCAAAATAGGTCAACTTTTGATCAAAAAGTCATCTTTCGTGAAAATGGTCAATTTCTGACCCAATGAGCACCCCGTTGACCCAATGGGTTAACTTTTAACCAAAAATTCAATTTTCATCAAAATAGTCAATTTTTGACCTAGTGACAAATTATTGACACAATAAGACAATCTCTGACCAAAAAGTCAACTTTGGTCAAAATTGTTAATCCTTGACCCATGCAATCCCATTGACCCAATAGGTTAACTTTTGACCAAAAAGTCAATTTTGGTCAAAATGGTTAATTTTTTACTTAATGACCACCCATTGACCCAATAGGTCAACTTTTGAGCAAAAACTTAATTTTGTTCAAAATAGTCAATTTTTGACCTAATGACCAATTATTGATCCAGTAAGTTAATCTCTCACCAAAAAGTCAAATTTAGTCAAAATGGTCAATCCTTGACCTCGACTTTAGTCCATAGTTCAACTTTGATCAAAATGGTCGATCATTGACCCAGTAGAAAAACCAGTGACTGATAAGTCGATTTTGCGATTCAAAAGTCAATTTTGTTCAAAATAGTCAATTTTTGACCTAATGACCATTTATTGACCCAATAGGTTAACTTTTGAACAAAAAGTTAACTTTGGTCAAAATGGTCAATTTTTTACCCAATGACCAAACAATTGACCCAATAGGTCCAATTTTAACTAAAAAGTCATCTTTGGTCAAAATGGTTAATTCTTGACACAATTACCAACTCATTAACCAAATATGTCAACTTCTGACCAAAAAGTCAACTTTGGTCAAAATGGTCAATTTCTGACACTATCACCACCCCGTTGATTCAATGGGTTAACTTTTGACAAAAAATTCAACTTTGGTCGAAATAGTCAAATTTTGACCTAATGACCATTTATTGACCCAATAAGTCAATCTTTGACCAAAAAGTCAACTTTGGTGAAAATGGTGAATCCTTGACCAATTGACAAACCTATTGACCTAATAGGTCAACTTTTGTCAAAATCGATTTAGTCGAAATAGTCAGTCCTGACCTAATGACTAACATTGACCAAATAGGTCGACTTTTGACAAAAGTCACTTTGGTGAAAATGTTCGATTTCGACCCAATGACCACCACAGATGACCCATTGAGTTAACTTTTGACAAAAAAGTCAATTTTAGTCGAAAAAGTCGATTGTTTTTGCTAATGACCGATTATTAACCTGATAAATCGATCTTTCGACCAAAAGATCAACTTTGGTCAAAATGGTGAATCCTTGACCTAATGACGAACCCATTGACCGATAAGTCGACTTTTGACCAAAAATTCAATTTCGGTCAAAATAGTCGATTCTTGACCGAATGACCAACCATTGACTCAATAAATCGACTTTTGACCAAAAAGTCAACTTTAGTCGAAATGGTCGATTTTGACTCAATATATAACTTTTGACCCAATAAGTCGACTTCAATGAAAAATGGTCGATTCTTAACACAATTACTAGACTCATTTGACCAAATAAGTCGACTTTTGACCAAAAAGCGACTTTGATTAAAATGGACGACTTCGACCCGATAATCGTCAGGTTGACCCGATAGGTTAACTTTTGACCAAAAATTCGATTTTGGTCGAAAATAAGTCGACTTTTGACCAAGAAAGTCATCTTGGTCAAAATGGTCAATTTCTGACCCAATGACTAGCCCATTGACCCAATGGGTCAACTTTTGACAAAGCAGATTCGATTTTGGTCAAAATAGTAAATTTTTGACCTAATAACCAATTATTGACCAAAAAAGTCAATCTCTGACCAAAAAGTCAACTTTGGTCAAAATGATCAATCCTTGATCCAATGACAAACCAATTGACCCAATACATGAACTTTAGACCAAAAAGTAAATTTTGGTCAAAATAGTCAATTTTTGACTTAATGACCTACCCATGACCCAATGAGTCGACTTTTAACCAAAAAGTCAATTTTTATCAAAATAGTAAATTTTTGACCTAATGAGCGATTATTGACCGGTATGTCGATCTTTGACCACAAAGTCGATTTTGAGTCAAAATGGTCGATCCTTGTCCCGATGACCGACCCATTGACCCGATAGAGTCGACTTTTGACCAAAAATTCGACTTTGGACAAAACGATCAATCCTTAACCTAATGACCGACCCATTAGCCTAATAGGTAAACTTTTGACCAAAAAGTCGATTTTGGTCAAAATAGTCGATTTTTGAATTAATGACCGATTATTGACCCGATAAGTCGATCTCAGACCAAAAGATAATTTTTGTCAAAATAGTCGATCTTTGACCCGATGACAAACTCATTAACCCGATAGGTCAAACTTTTAACCAAAAAGTCATCTTTGTTCGAAATGGTTAATTTTTGACTCGATTACCAACTCATTGACCCGAATAGGTAAACTTTTGACCAAAAAGTCTAATTTTGGTCGAAATGGTCGATTCTGACCCGATGACCACCTCGTTCACCCGATGGGTTAACTTTTGACCAAAATTCAAATTTAGTCGAAATAGTCGATTATGACCTAATGACCGATTATTGATCCAATAAGTCGATCTATGACCAAAAAGTCGACCTTTATCAAGAATTGTCGATCCTTGACACGATGACAAACCCATTGACCCAATAGGTCGACTTTTAACCAAAAGTCGATTTTGGTCGAAATAGTTAATTTTTTACCTAATGACCACCCATTTACCCAATAGGTCAACTTTTGAACAAAAAGTTAACTTCAGTCAAAATGGTCAATTTTTGACCCAATGACTAACCCATTGACCCAATAGATCAACTTTTAACCAAAAAGGCGTCTTCGGTCAAAATAGTCAATTCTTGACCCAATTACCAACTCATTGACCAAATAAGTCAACTTTTGAGCAAAAAGTCAACTTTGGTCAAAATGGTCACTTTCGACCCAATGACCACTTCGTGATCTGATGGGTTAAATTTTGATCGAAATTCGATTTTAGTCAAAATAGATTGACTTTGACCAAAAATTCATCTTTCGTCGAAATGGTCGATTTCGACCTAATGACCGACCCGTTGACCTGATGGGTTAACTTTTGACCAAAAATTCGATTTTGGTCGAAATTGTTAATTTTTGACCTAAAGCCCGATTATTGACCGGATAAGTTGATCTCCGACCAAAAAGTTAACTTTGGTGCAATGGTCGATCCTTGACCCAATGACAAACCCATTGACCGAAAGGTCATCTTCTTGACCAAAAGTCGATTTTGGTTAAAATAACCAAATTTTGACGTAATGAACACCCATTGACCAAATAGGTCAACTTCTGACCAAAAAGTTAATTTTGGTCAAAATGGTCAATTTTTGGCCCAATAGCCAACCCATTGACCCAATAGATCAACTTTTGGCAAAAAAGTCATCTTCAATCAAAATGGTCAATTGTTGATGCAATTACCAACTAATTTACCTAATTTGTCATCTTTTGACCAAAAAGTCAACTTTTGTTAAAATGGTCAATTTCTGACCCAATAACCACCTACTCACCCCACCGTGTTCACTGATAGGTTAACTTTTGACAAAAAATTTAATTTTGGTTAAAATAGGTCAACTTTAGAACAAAAAGTCATCTTTGGTAAAAATGATCAATTTCTGACCCAATGATCCCCCCCGTTAACCCAATGGGTTAACTTTTGACCAAAAATTCAATTTTGGTCAAAATAGTCAATTTTTGACCTAATGACCAATTATTGACCCAATAAATCAATCTCTGACCAAAAAGTCATCTTTGGTCGAAATGGTCAATCCTTGACTCGTATGACAAACCCATTGACTTGATAGGTCGACTTTTGACCAAAAAGTCGATTTTAGTCAAAATAGATCGATTTTTCACTTAATGACCAATTATTGACCTAGTAAGTCGACTCTCTGACCAAAAAGTCAACTTTGGTCAAAATGATCAATCTTTGACTCAAAGACAAACCCTTTAACCCAGTAGGTCAAATTTTGACCAAAAAGTTAACTTTGGTTAAAATGATTAACACTTGACCCAATGACCAACCCATTGGCCTAATAGGTCAACTTTTGACCAAAAAAAATCAATTTTGGTCAAAATAGTCAATTTTTGAATTATTGACCAATTATTAACCTAATAAGCCGATCTCGGACAAAAAATCGACTTTGGTCGAAATGGTCGATTCTTGACCCAATGACAAACCCGATTGACCCGATAAGTCGACTTTTGACTAAAAAGTCGATTTTTATCAAAATAGTAAATTTTTGACCTTATGACCACCCATTGACCTAATAGGTCGACTTTTAAACAAAAATTCGACTTTGGTCAAAAGGTCAGACTTTGACCTAACGACCAACCCATGACCTAATAGCTCGACTTTTAACTAAAAAGTCATCTTTGGTCGAAATGGTCGATTCTTGACCCGATTACACTCGATAACCGAATAGATCGAACTTTGACCGAAAACTCGACTTTGGTCCAAATGGTCAATTTCTGACCCAATGACAATTCTGTTGACCCTTTGAGTTAACATTTGACTAAAAATTTAATTTTGGTCAAAAAAGTTAATTTTTGACCTAATGGCCAATTATTAACCCAATAGAGTCGACCTCGCGAGCAAAAGTCGACTTTGGTCAAAATGGTCGATCTCTAACCCGATAATGAACCCGATGACCCGATAAGTCGACTTTTGACCAAAAAGTCGATTTTGGCCGAAATAGTCGATTTTTTATCTAATGGCACCACTTGATGACCGATCAGTCGACTTTTGACTAAAAAGTCGACGTTGAACAAAATTGTCGATTTTTGATCCGATGACCGACCCCTGATAGTGTCGACTTTTGACTAAAAAGTCATCTTTGGTCAAAATGGTCAGTTCTTGACCCAATTACCAACTCATTGGCCAAATGAAGTCGACTTTTGACCAAAAGTCAACTTTGGTCGAAATGGTCGATTTCGACCCAACGACCACCCCATTCACCCATTAGGTTAATTTTTGACCAAAAATTCAATTTTGGTCAAAAAAGTAAATTTTTGACCTAATGACCAATTATAAACCCAATAAGTCAATCTCTAACCAAAAAGCCAACTTTGGTAAAAATGGTGAATCCTTGATGACAAACCCTTTGAACCAATAGGTCAACTTTTAACTAAAAAATCAATTTCGGCCAAAATAATCAAATTTTGACCTAATGACCACCCATTGACCCAATAGGTCGACTTGTTGACCAAAAAGTTAACTTTGGTCGAAAATGGTCGATTTATAACGCCAATGACTTACCCATAACCTAATAAATCGACTTTTGACTAAAAAGTCATCTTTGTTTAAAATTGTCGATTCTTGACCGATTACCAACTCATTGACCAAATAGGTCGACTTTTGACTAAAAAGTAAACTTTGGTCGAAATGATCGATTTCTAACCAATGACAGCACGTTGACCAAATAGGCTAACTTTTGACCAAAAATTCAATTTTGGTAGAAATAGATCGACTTTTGATCAAAAGTCTTCTCGGTCGAAATGGTCGATTTTGCCTAATGACCGCCCATTGACTGATGGGTTAACTTTTGACAAAAAAATTCAATTTTGGTCAAAATAGTCAATTTTTGATCCAAAAAATCAATCTCTGACCAAAAAGTCAACTTTGGTTAAAATGGTTAATCGTTGACCCAATAACAAACCCTTTGACCCAATAAGTCAACTTTTTGTCTAAAAAAGTAAATTTTGGTCAAAATAGTCAATTTTTGATTTAATGACCTCCCATTAACCCAGTAGGTCAACTTTTGACAAAAAATTCAATTTTTATCAAAATAGTCGATTTTGACCTAATGACCGATTCTTGACCCGATAGATCGATCTTTGACCACAAAGTCAACTTTGGTTTAAATGGTCAATCCTTGACCCAATGACCAACCCATTGACCGAATAAGTCAACTTTTGACCAAAAAGTCAACTTTTGTCAAAATGATTAATTTCTGACCCAATGACCACCACATTGACCCAATATGCTAACTTTCGAACAAAAATTCAATTTTGCTCAAAATAGGTCAACTTCTGACCAAAAAGTCTTCTTTGGTCAAAATGGACAATTTTTGAACCAATGACAACCCTATTGACCCAATGGGTTAACTTTTGGCAAAAGATTCAATTTTGGTTAAAATAGTCGATTTTTGATCTAATGACCGATTGTTGACCCAATAAATCAATCTCGACCAAAAAGACGACTTTAGTCGAATGGTCGATCTTTGACCCGATTACTGAACCCATTGACCCGATAGGTCGACTTTTGACCAAAAAGTAAATTTTGTCGAAAATAGTCAATGCTTGATTTAATGAGCTCCATTGACCCAATAGATCGATCTTTTGACCAAAAAGTCGAATTTTGTCGAAAATAATTAATTTTTTGACCTAAAAACCAATTACGGACCCGATGAAACGATCTTTGAACACAAAATCGACTTTGGACACAACGATGAATTCTTGACCCGATAACCTATTGACCCAATAAGTCAACTTTTGACCAAAAAGTCAATTTTTGGTCAAAATAGTCAATTTTTTATTTAATGACCTCCCATTGACCCAATAGGTAAACTTTTGACCAAAAAAGTCAATTTTTGTCAAAATAGTCAATTTTTGACCTAATGACCAATTACTGACCCAGTAAGCCAATCTTTGACCACAAAGTCGACTTTGGTCAAAATGGTCAATCCTTGACCCAATGACGACCCTTTGACCCGATAAGTTGACTTTTGACCAAAAAGTCGACTTTGGTCAAAATGATCGATTCTACGACCGATAACGACACGTTGACCCGATAATTTAACTTTTGAGCAAAAATTCAATTTTGCTCAAAATAGGTCAACATTTGACCAAAAAGTCTTCTTTGGTCAAAATGGACAATTTTGAACCAATGACAACCCTATTGACCCAAAGGGTTAACTTTTGACAAAAGATTCAATTTTGGTCAAAATAGTCAATTTTTGATCTAATGGCCAATTGTTGACCCAAAAAATCAATCTCTGACCAAAAAGTCGACTTTGGTCAAAATGATCAATCATTGACCCAATTACAAACCCATTGACCCAAAAAGTCAACTTTTGACCAAAAAGTAAATTTTTGTCAAAATAGTCAAATTTTGATTTAATGACCTCCCATTGACCCAATTGGTCATCTTTTGACCAAAAAGTCAATTTTTGTCAAAATAATTAATTTTTGACCTAATGACCAATTACAGACCAAGCAAGCCAATCTTTGAACACAGTCAACTTTGGACAAAACGATTAATTCTTGACCCAATGACAAACCCATTGACCCAGTAAATCAACTTTTGACCAAAAAGTCGATTTTTGGTCAAAATAATCAATTTTTGACTTAATAGTGCCCATTGACCTAATAGGTCGACTTTTGACAAAAAGTTGACTTCGGTCGAAATGGTTAATTTTTGACTGTAATGACGGCCATTGACCCGATAGATCGACTTTTAATTAAAAAGTCATCTTTGCTCGAAATGATCGATTCTTGACCCGATTACCGACACATTGACGAATAGAGTCGACCTTTGACCAAAAACTCGACTTTCGTCCAAATGAGTCGATTTCGACTATGTGACCTGATTGACCGAATAGGTTAACTTTTGACTAAGAAGTCATCTTTGGTCAAAATGGTCAGTTCTTGATCCAAATACAAACTCATTGGCCAAATAGAACAACTTTTGACCAAAAAGCGAGTTTGTTCAAAATAATCGATTTTTAACTATTGAGCACCCATTGACCCGATAGGTCGACTTTTGACAAAAAGTCGACTTTGGTCGAAATAGTCGATTTTTGACCCGATGACCGACCCATTGACCAATATAGGTTAACTTTTGACGTAAAAAGTCATCTTTGGTCGAAATGGTTAGTCATTGACCCACTTGACCAGACTCATTGGCCGAATAGAGTCGACTTTTGACCAAAAGTTGACTTTTGTCAAAATGGTCTATTTCTGACCCAATGACCTCCCCGTTCACCCAATGGTGGGTTAACTTTTGACCAAATCTTCGATTTTAGTTAAAAAAGTTAATTTTTGACATAATGACCGATTATTGACCCAACTAAGTAAATCTCGAACCAAAAAGTGACTTTGGTCGAAATGGTCGAATCCTTGACCGATGAGCGAACCCATTGACCCGATAGGTCGAATTTTGACCAAAAATCAATTTTGGTCAAAATAGTCAATTTTTGACCTAATGATCACCCATTGACCCGATAGGTCAACTTTTGACCAAAATGTTAACTTTGGTCAAAATGCTCAATTTTTGACCTAATGACCAACTCATTAACTCAATAGGTCAACTTTTGTCAAAAAAGTCATCTATGTTCAAAATGGTCAATTCTTGACCTGATTACCGACTCGTTAACCAAATAGATCGACTTTTGACCAAAAAGTCGACTTTGGCCAAAATGGTGCATTTCGACCCGATGACATCCGGTTGACCCAATAGGTTAACTTTTGACCAAAAATTTAATTTTTGGTCGAAATAGATCGACTTTTGATCAAAAAGTCATCTTTGGTCAAAATGGTCGATTTCTGACCGAATGACCGACCCATCGACCCGATGAGTTAACTTTTGACAAAAAATTCAATTTTGGTCGAAATAGTCGATTTTGACACAATGACCGAGTTATTGACCCAAAAGTCGATCTCTGACCGAAAAGTAAACTTTGGTCGAAATGGTCGATCCTTGACCCAATGATAAACTCAGCTGACCCGATAGGTTAACTTTTGACCAAAAGTCAATTTTGGTCGAAATAGTCGATTTTGACTTAATGACCGCGATTGACTCGATAGGTCGACTTTTGACCAAAAAGTCGATTTTGTCAAAATAATCGATTTTGATCTAATAACCAATTATTGACCCAGTAAGCCAATCTTTGACCCAAAGTTAACTTTGGTCAAAATGGTCAATCCTTGACCCAATGACCAACCCATTGACCCAATAGGTCAACTTTTGACCATAAAGTCAACTTGGGACAAAACGATCAATGATTGACCTAAAGAACAACCCATTTACATAATAGGTCAACTTTTGACCAAAAAGTCAATTTTAGTCAAAATAGTCAACTTTTGAATAATGATCAATTATTGACCCAATAAGTCAATCTCTGACCAAAAGTTATTTTTTGTCAAAATGGTCAATCTTTGACCCAATAGGTCAACTTTTGACCAAAAAGTAAATTTTGTTCAAAATAGTTAATTTTTGACCTAATGACCACTCATAGACCCGATAGGTTAACATTTGACCAAAAAGTCGACTTTGGTCGAAATGGTCAATTTTTGACCCGATGGACCCGACCCATTGACCCGATAGGTCGACTTTTGACTAAAATGTCGATCTTTGGTAGAAATGGTCGATTCTTGACCTGATACTGACTCATTGACCAAATAGGTCGACTTTTGACTAAAAAGTTGACTTTGGTCGAAATGGTCGATTTCTGACTCGATGACCGCCCGATTGACCCGAGTGGGTTAACTTTTGAACAAAAAATTCATTTTTGGTCGAAATAGTCGATTCTTGACCTAATGACCGATTATTGACCCGATAAGTCGATCTCGACCGAAAAGTCGACTTTGGTCGAAATGGTCGATCATTGACCGATAGTGAAGCCCATTGACCCGACAGGTCGATTTTGACCAAAATGTCATTTTTGGTCAAAGTAGTTAATTTTTAACCTAATAACTCGGTCGTTGACCCATTAGAGTCGACTTTTGACCGAAAAGTTAACTTTGGTTAAAATGGTTAATTTTTGACCGAATGATCGACCCATTGACCCAATAGATCAATTTTAACGAAAAGTCATACTTCGGTCGAAATAGTCGATTCTTAACCCAATTATCGACTCATTGACCAAATGAGTCGACTCATTGACTAAATAGGTCAATTTTTGACCTAAAAAGTCGACTTTGATCGAAATGGTCGATTTCGACCGAATGATGGCCCCGTTGACCCGATGGGTTAACTTTTGACCAAAAATTTAATTTTTGGTCAAAATAGGTTAACTTTTGACCAAAAAGTCGGCTTTGGTCGGAAAAGTCGATCCTTGACCCAATGACGATACCCATTGACCCGATAGGTCGACTTTTGACCAAAAAGTCAATTTTGACCAGAAATAGTCGCTTTTTGAGTTAATGACCGACCCATTGACCCGATAAGTTGACTTTTGACCAAAAAGTCGATCTTTGGTCAAAATAGTCGAATTTTAACCTAATGACCGATTCATTGACCTAATATGGTCAACTCTCGACCAAAAGTCGACTTTAGTCGAAATGGTCGATTCTTGACCTTAAGACCATCCGCTTACTTGATAAGTCGACTTTTGACCAAAAGTAAACTTTGGTCAAAATGAGTCGATTCTTGACCCAGATGACCGACTCATTGACCTAATAGGTCGACGTTTGACCAAAAAGTTAATTTTGGTCGAAATGGTCGATTTTTGAATTAATTGACCGATTATTGACCCATTAAGTCGATCTCGGACCATAAAGTCAACTTTGGTCGAAATGGTCGATCCTTGACTCATATGACCGACCCATTGACCCGATAGGTCAACTTTTGACCAAAAGTCGATTCTGGTCGAAAATAGTTGAATTTTTGACTAATGACCGATCATTAACCCAATAGGTCGACTTTTGACCAAAATGTCGACTTTGGTCGAAAATGGTCGATTTTAGACAATGACCGACTCATTGACCCAATAGATCGACTTTTGACTAAAAGTTATCTTTGGTCGAAAATGGTCAATTCTTGACCCGATTACCGACTCATTGACCAAATAGGTCGACTTTTGACCCAAGTCGACTTTGAGTAAAATGGTTAATTTCTGACCAAATGACCACCCCGTTAACCCAATGGGTTAACTTTTGACCAAAAAATTAATTTTGGTCAAAATAGGTCAACTTTTGACCTAGTGAAAAATTATTGACTAAATAAGTCGATCTCTCGACCAAAAATTGACTTTGGTCGAAATAGTCGATCCTTGACCCGATGACTGACCCATTGACCCGATAGGTTAACTTTTGACCAAAATAGTCGATTTTTGACTTAATGACCACCGCATTGACCGTAATAGTCGACTTTTGACAAAAAGTCAATTTTGGTCAAAATAGTCGATTTTTGACCTAATGACCGATTATTGACCCGATAGGTCGACTCTCGACCAAAAGTCGACTTTGGTCGAAATGGTCGATCCTTGACCCAATGACCAACCATTGACCCGATATGTCGACATTTTGTCAAAAAGTCGACTTTGGTCAAAATGGTCGATCCTTGACCCGAATGAACAGCTCGATTGACCGAAAAGTTAACTTTTGACCAAAAAGTCAATTTTGTTCAAAATAGTCAATTTTTGACCTAATGACCATTTATTAACCTAATAGGTCAACTTTTGACCAAAAAGTTAACTTTGGTCAAAATTGTCAACCTTTTACCCAATGACCAACTCATTGACCCAATAGGTCCAATTTTGACTAAAAAGTCATCTTTGGTCAAAATGGTCAATTCTTGACCCAATTACCAACTCATTGACCAAATATGTTAACTTTTGACCAAAAAGTCAACTTTGGTCAAAATGGTCAATATCGCGACCTAATGACCACTACTGATTGACCAAATTACCAGCTATTGACCAAGAAATTTAACTTTGGTCAAAATAGTCGAATTTTGACTACATGACCGATTATTGACCCGATAAGTCGATCTCGGACCAAAAGTCGACTTTGGTCGAAATGGTCGATCCTTGACCCAATGACGAACCTATTGACCCGATTGGTCAACCTTTTACCAAAAAGTCGATTTTAGTCGAAATAATCGATTTTGACCTTATGACGGCCCATTGACCCGATATGTCAATTTTTGACCAGAAAAGTCGACTTTGGTCAAAATGGTCGATTCTTGACGAATGACCGATCTGTTGACCCATTGGGTTAACTTTTGACTAAAAATTCAATTTTATTCAAAAATGTCAATTATTGACCTAATGACAAATTATTGACCCAATAAGTCAATCTCTGACCAAAAAGTCAACTTTGGTCGAAATGGTCCGATCCTTGACCCGATAATGAAACACATTGACCTGTATAGATTGACTTTTGACCAAAAAGTCAACTTTGATCAAAATGGTCAAATTTTTAACAAATGACCAACCCATGGACCTAATAGGTCATCTTTTCATTAAAACGTCATCTTTGGTCAAAATGGTCAGTTCTTGACAGAATTACCAACTCATTGCTTAAATAGGTCAACACTTGACCAAAAAGTCAACTTTGGTCAAAATGGTCAATTTTTGACCCAATGACCACCCCGTTGACCCAATGGGTTGACTTTTGACAAAAAAAATTAGCTTTGGTTAAAATAGTCAAACTTTGACCTAATGACCAATTATTGACCCAATAAGTCGATCTCAGACTAAAAAGTCAACTTTGGTCAAAATGGTCAATTCTTGAACCAATCAAAAACCTATTGACCCAATAGGTCAACATTTCACCAAAAGGTCAATTTTAGTCAAAATAATCAATTTTTGACCTAATGACCACAAATTGACCCAATAAGTCAACTTTTGACCAAAAAGTCAACTTTGGTCAAAATGGTCGATTTTTGACCCAATGACCAACTTATTGGCCCAATAGATTAACTTTTGACCAAAAAGTCATCTTCAGTCAAAATGATCGATTCTTGACCGAATTACCAGCTCATTCACCAAATAGGTCAACTTTTTGACCAAAAAGTCAACTTTGGTCGAAATGTCGATTTTGTACCGAAATGGATTGACTTTTGATCAAAAAAAGTCGACTTTAGTCAGAATAGTCGATCTTTGACCCAATGACAGAGCCATCGACCCCATTGATCAACTTTTGACCAAAAAGTCAATTTTGTCAAAATAGTCACTTTTTGACTTAATGACCACCCATTGACCCAATAGATCAACTTTTGACCAAAAAGTCACTTTTGGTCAAAATAGTCAATTTTTGACCAAATGACCAATTATTGACCTAGTAAGCCAAATGTCTGACCAAAAAGACAACTTTAGTCGAAATGGTCTCCTTGACTGCAATGACCATCCATTAACCCGATAGATCGACTTTTGACCAAAAAGTCGACTTTGGTCAAAATGATCGATCCTTGACCCGATGACCAACCTATTAGCCTGATTAGGTCGACTTTTGACCAAAAAGTCTATTTTCGTCAAAATGGTCAATTTTTGAATTATTGACCAATTATTGACCCAATAAGTCAATCTCAGACCATAAAGTCAACTTTGGTCAAAATGGTCATTCCTTGTCCCACTGACCAACACATTGACCCAATAGGTCAACTTTTGACCAAAAAGTCAATTTTGGTCAAAATAGCCAATTTTGACCTACTGACTACTCATTAACCTAATAGGTCAACTTTTGACCAAAATTTCAACTTTGGTCGAAATGGATCGATTTTACCCGATGACTAACCCATTGACCGATAGTTCGAATTTTTGACTAAAAGGTCATCTTTAGTCAAAATGGTCAATTCTTGACCCAATTACCAACTCATTGGCCAAATAGGTCAACCTTCGACCAAAAAGTCAACTTTAGTCAAAATGGTCAATTTCTGACCCACCCATTGGGTTAACTTTTGACTAAAAATTCAATTTTATTGAAAAATGTCAATTTTTGACCTAATGACAAATTATTGACCCATTAAGTCAATCTCTGACCAAAAAGTCAACTTTGGTCAAAATGGCCAATCCTTGACCCAATGATAAACACGTTGACCTAATAGGTCAACATTTGACCAAAAAGTCAATATTGGTCAAAATAGTCAATTTTTAACCTAATGACCACCCATAGACCCAATAGGTCAACTTTTGACCAAAAAGTCAACTTTGATCGAAATGGTCGATTTTTTGACGAATGACCGACCCATTGACCTAATAGGTCGAATTTTGATTAAAACGTCATCTTTGGTCAAAAATGGTCGATTCTTGACAGAATTACCAACTCATTGCTCAAATAGGTCAACTTTTGACCAAAAAGTCAACT
Organism: Papilionanthe hookeriana x Papilionanthe teres; assembly: GCA_022702705.1. Taxonomy (NCBI): domain Eukaryota; kingdom Viridiplantae; phylum Streptophyta; class Magnoliopsida; order Asparagales; family Orchidaceae; genus Papilionanthe; species Papilionanthe hookeriana x Papilionanthe teres. The sequence goes on from CM040438.1 coordinate 19,639,612, forward strand.
TTGGTCAAAATGATCAATTTCTGACCCAATGACCACCCCGATGACCCATTGGGTTAACTTTTGACCAAAAATTTAATTTTAGTCAAAAAAGTCAATTTGACCTAATGACCAAATATTGACCTAATAAGTCAATCTCTGACCAAAAAATCAACTTTGGTCAAAATGGCGAATCCTTGACCTAATGACAAACCCATTGACCCAATAGGTCAACTTTTGACCAAAAAATCAATTTCGGTCAAAATAGTCAATTTTTGACCTAATGACCACCTATTGACCCAATAAATCAACTTTTGACCAAAAAGTCCACTTTGGTGAAAATTGTCAATATCTAACCCGATAATGGCCTTGATGACCCATTAAGTTAACTTTTAACCAAAAATTTAATTTTAGCCAAAAAAGTCAATTTTTTTACCTAATGACCAATTATTAACCCAATAAGTCAATCTCTGACCAAAAAGTCAACTTTAGTCAAAATGGTGAATCCTTGACCCATTAACAAACCCATTGACCCAATAGGTCAACCTTTGACAAAAAATCAATTTCGGTCAAAATAGTCAATTTTTGACCTAATGACCACCCATTGACTCAATAGGTCAACTTTTGACCAAAAAGTCAACTTTGGTCAAAATGGTCAATTTTTGACCCAATGACCAACCCATTAACCCAATAGGTCGACTTTGGACCAAAAAGTCATCTTTGGTTGAAATGGTCGATTCTTGACCCGATGCCAACTCATTGACAAAATAGGTCGACTTTTGATCGAAAAGTCGACTTTGGTCAAAATGGTCGATTTCGACACAATGACCGTAGTTGACCTGATAGGTTAACTTTTGACCAAAAATTCGATTTTGATCAAAATAGATCGACTTTTGACCAAAACGTCATCTTTAGTGAAAATGGTCGATTATTGACCCGATGACCACTCCATTGACCCAATGAGTTAACTTTTGATCAAAATTTAATTTTAGTCGAAAATAGTCGATTTTTGACCTAATGAGCAATTATTGACCCGATAAGTCGATCTTCTGACCTAAAAGTCGACTTTGGTCGAAATGGTTAATCCTTGGACCTAATGACAAACCCATTGACTCGATAGAGTCGACTTTTGATCAAAAAGTAAATTTTGATCAAAATAGTCAATTTTAGACTTAATGATCACCCATTGACCCAATAGGTCAACTTTTGACCAAAAAGTCAATTTTTGTCAAAATAGTCAATTTTTGACCTAATGACCAATTATTGACCTAGTAAGCCAATCTTTGAACACAAAGTCAATTTTGGTCAAAATGGTCAATCATTGACCCAATGACCCACACATTGACCCAATAGGTCAACTTTTGACCAAAAGGTCAATATTGGACAAAACGATCAATCCTTGATCCGATAGCTGAGCCCTTTAGCCTAATAAGTCGACTTTAGACCAAAAAGTCAATTTGGTCGAAATAGTCAATTTTTGAATTAATGACCAATTATTGACCCAATAAGTCAATCTCTGACCAAAAAGTTAAACTTTGTCAAATTGATCAATCCTTGACACAATGACAAACCCATTGACCTAATAGGTCAACTTTTGACCAAAAAGTCAATTTTGGTCAAAGTAGTCAATTTTTGACATAATGACCACTCATAGACCCAATAGGTCAACTTTTGACCAAAAAGTAAACTTTGGTCAAAATGGTCTTTTTTTACCCAATGACCAACCCATAGACCCAATCGATAAACTTTTGACTAAAACGTCATCTTTAGTAAAAATGGTCAATTCTTGACCCAATTACCAACTCATTGACCAAATAGGTCAACTTTTGACCAAAAAAGTCAACTTTGGTCAAAATGGTCAATTTCTGACCCAATGACCACCCCGTTTACCCAATAGGCTAACTTTTGACCAAAAATTCAATTTTGGTCAAAATAGGTCAACTTTTAACCAAAAAGTCTTCTTTGGTTAAAATGGTCAATTTTTGACCCAATGAGCACCCCATTGACCCAATGGGTTAACTTTTGACAAAAAAAACTCAATTTTGGTCAAAATAGTCAATTTTTGACCTAATGACCAATTATTGACCCAAAAAGTCAATCTCTGACCAAAAAGTCAACTTTGGTCAAAATGGTCAATCTTTGATCCAATGACAAACCCATTGACCCAATAGGTCAACTTTTGACTAAAAAGTAAATTTTGGTCAAAATAATCAATTTTTTATTTAATGACCTCCCTTTGACCCAATAGGTCAACTTTTAACCAAAAAGTCAATTTTTGTCAAAATAGTCAATTTTTGACCTATTGACCAATTACTGACCCAGTAAGCCAATCTTTGACCACAAAGTCAACTTTGGTCAAAATGGTCAATCCTTGACCCAATGACCAACCCGTTGACCCAATAGGTCAATTTTTGACCAAAAACTCAACTTTGGAAAAAAAAATCAATTATTGACCCATTGAATCAATCTCTGACCAAAAAGTTAATTTTTATCAAAATTATCAATCCTTGACCCAATGACAAACTCATTGACCAAATAGGTCAACTTTTGACCAAAAAGTCAATTTTAGTCAAAATAGTCAATTTTTGACCTAATGACACATATACCCGATAGGTCAACTTTGGACCAAAAGTCACTTTGGTGAAAATGGTTAATTTCTAACCCAACGACTGACTCGATGACCCAATGGGTTAACTTTTGACCAAAAATTTAATTTTAGCCAAAAAAGTCAATTTTTTTTACCTAATGAGCAATTATTAACCCAATAAGGCAATCTCTGACCAAAAAGTCAACTTTGGTCAAAATGGTAAATCCTTGACCCAATGACAAACCCATTGACCCACTAGGTCAACCTTTGACCAAAAAATCAATTTCGGTCAAAAAAGGTCAATTTTTGACCTAATGACCACCCATTGACCCAATAGGTCAACTTTTGACCAAAAAGTCAACTTCGATTAAAATGGTCAATTTTTTACCGAATGACCAACCCATTGACCCAATAGGTCAACTTTTGACAAAAACGTCGTCTTCGGTCGAAATGGTCGATTCTTGACCTAATTACCGACTCATTGACCAAATATGTCGACTTTTGACCGAAAAGTCGATTTTGGTGAAAATGGTCGATTTCGACTTAATGACCACCCTGTTCACCCAATAGGTTAACTTTTAACCAAAAATTCAGTTTTGGTCAAAATAGTCAATTTTTGACCTAATGACCAATTATTGACCTAATAAGTCAATCTCTGACCAAAAAGTCAACTTTGGTCAGAATGGTCAATCCTTGACCCAATGACAAACCCAATGACCCAATAGGTCAACTTTTGACCAAAAAGTAAATTTTTGTTAAAATTGTCAATTTTTTGACTTAATTAATGACCAATTATTAACCTAGTAAGCCAATCTCTGATCAAAAAGTAAACTTTGGTAAAAATGGTCAATCCTTGACCCAATGACCAACCTATTAACCCAATAGGTCAACTTTTTGACAAATAAGTCAACTTTGGTCAAAATGGTCAATCCTTGACCCAATGAAAAACCCATTGGCCTAATAGGTCAATTTTTAACCAAAAAGTCAACTTTGGTCAAAATAGTCAATTTTTTAATTATTAACCAATTATTGACCCAACAAGTCAATCTCATACCAAAAAGTGAACTTTGGTCAAAATGGTCAATCCTTGACCCAAAGACAAACACATTGACCCAAAAAGTTAACTTTTGACCAAAAAGTCAATTTTGGTTAAAATAGTCAATTTTTGACCAAATGACCACCCATTGACCTAATAGGTCAACTTTTGACCAAAAATTCAACTTTTGTCAAAATGGTCAATTTTTTACCCAATGATAAACCCATTGACCCAATAGATCAACTTTTGAATGAAAAATCATCTTCTGGTCAAAATGGTCAATTCCTAACACAATTACCAACTCATCGACCAAATAAGTCAACCTTTGACCAAAAACTCAACTTTGGTCCGAAAGGTCAATTTCTGACCCAATGACAACCACATTGACCCATTGGGTTAAAATTTGACTAAAAATTCAATTTTGGTCAAAAAAGTCAATTTTTGACCTATTGACCAATTATTGAACCAAAAAGTCAATCTCTGACCAAAAAGCCAACTTTGGTCAAAATGGTGAATCCTTGACCCAATGAGAAACCCATTGACCCAATAGGATAACTTTTGACCAAAAAGTAAATTTTGGACAAAATAGTCAATTTTGAACTAATGACCACCCATAGACCCAATATGTCAACTTTGACCAAAAAGTTAATTTTTGTCAAACTAGTCAATTTTTGACATAATGACCAATTATTGACCTAGTAAGCCAATTATTGACCACAAAGTCAAGTTTGTTCAATGGTCAATCCTTGACCCAATGACCAACACATTGACCTAATAGGTCAAATTTTAACCAAAAAGTCAACTTTGGACAGAGCAATCAATCCTTGACCCAATGACCAACCCATTAGCCTAATAGGTCTACTTTTGACCAAAAATTTAATTTTGGTCAAAATAGTGAATTTTTCACCTAATGACCGATTATTGACCCAAAAATTGATCTCGACTAGAAATCGACTTTGGTCGAAATGGTTAATCTTTGACCCGAAAACGAACCCATTGACCTGATAAGTCGACTTTTGACAAAAGTCGATTTTAGTTAAAATAGTCGATTTTTGTTATAATGATCACTGATGACCTAATAGGTCGACTTTTGACCAAAATTTAACTTTGGTCAAAATGGTCGATTTTTACTCGATGACCCGGCCATTAACCCAATAGATCGATTATTACTTATAAAGTCATCTTTGGTCAAAATGATCAATTCTTGACCCGATTAGCGACTCATTGGCTAAATAAATTGACCTTTAACAAAAAATTCAACTTTGTTCCAAATGGTCGATTTCGACCCGATAATGACCCGTTGACCCATTGGGTTAACTTTTGAATTAAAAAATTCGATTTTGAGTGAAAAAGTTAATTTTTGACCAAATGACGCAATTATTGACCTAATAAGTCGATCTCGGACCAAAAACTCGACTTTGGTCGAAATGGTGAATCCTTGACCCATGATGAACCCATTAACCTTGATAGGTCGACTTTTGACCAAAGATCAACTTACTGTCGAAATGGTCGATTTTGACTTAATGACCACCCATTGACCCAATAGAGTCAACTTTTGACCGAAAAGTCAACTTTGGTCGAAATGGTGCATTTTTGACCCGATGACCGACCCATTAACCCGAATAGGTCGAAATTTTGACCAAAAATTCATCTTTGTTGAAATGATCGATTCTTGACCTGATTGCGACTCATTGACCATATAGGTCGACTTTTGACCAAAAGTCGACTTTGGTCAAAATGGTCGATTTCACGACCGATGACCAGCCGATTGACCCGATGGGTTAACTCTTGACGAAGTCGATTTTGGTCCAGATAGGTTCGCGTTTGACAAAAAAGTCATCTTTGAGTCAAAATGATCGATTTCTGACCGATGACCACACCGTTGACTGATGGGAAAACTTTTGTCAGAAAAATTTAATTTTGGTGAAATAGTTGAATTTTTGATCCTAAGACAATTATTGACCTGATAAGTCGATCTACGACCTAAAGAATCGACTTTGGTCGAAATGTTCGATCCTTGAACCAATGACGAACCCATTGACCGATAGGTCGACTTTGACGAAAAGTTAATTTTGAGTCAATATAGTCGATTTTCGACTTAATGACCACCCATTGGCTGAGATGGTCGACTTTTGACAAAAGAGTTAACTTTGGTCGAAAATGGTCGATTTCGCCACAATGACCAGCTCATTGACCCGATTGATTAACTTTTGACAAAAGAATTAAACTTTGGTCGAAAATGAATTGATTCTTGACCAAATTACTTGACTCGTTGATCCCTATATATATGTCGACTTTTGACCAAAAAGTCGACTTTGGTCAAAAGAGTCGATTTCTGTCCAAGGACCACTCCATTGACCCAATGGGTTAACTTTTGATCAAAAATTCGGAATATTTGGTCGAAATAGTTAATTTTCACCTAATGACCGATTATTGACCCAAAAGTCGATTTCGACCAAAAAAGTCGACTTTGGTCGAAATGGTCGATTTTCGCCCCGATAATGACCTCATTGACCCGATTGATTAACTTTTGACAAAAATTAAACTTTGGACGAAATGGTCGATTCTTGACCGATTTGCCGACTCATTGACCGAATATGTTAACTTTTGACCAAAAAAGTCGGCTTTGGTCGAAATCGATTTCTCGTTCAAGGACCACTCCATTGACCCGATGGGTTAACTTTTGACCAAAAATTCGATTTTGGTCAAAATAATCGATTTTTCACCTAATGACCAATTATTGACCCGAAAGTCGATTTCGCACCGAAAAGTCGACTTTGGTCGAAATGGTCGATGCTTGATCTGATGATGAACCTATTGACACAATAAGTCAACTTTAAACCGAAATGTTAATTTTAGTAAAAATAGTCGATTTTGACTTTAATGACCACCCATTGACCCAATAGGCCAACTTTTGACCAAAAAGTAAACTTTGGTCAAAATGGTCAATATTAGACCCAATGACAACTTTGACCAAAAAGTCAATTTTGGTCAAAATAGTCAATTTTTGACCTAATGACACCCATTGACACCAAAAAGTCAATTTTGGTCAAAATAGTTAATTTTTTACCTAATGACCACCCATTTACCCAATAAGATTGACTTTTGACCGAAAAGTTAACTTTGGTCGAAATGGATCGATTTTGACTGATAGTAACCCATTGACCCAATAGATCGACTTTTAACCAAAAAGTCATGTTCGGTCAAAATAGGCGATTCTTGACGATTACGACTCATCTTGACCAAATAGGTCGACTTTTGACAAAAGTCGACTTTGGTCAAAATGGTCGAATTTCGACCCAATGACTATACGTGACCTAATGGGTTAAATTTTGACCAAAATTCAATTTTGGTCAAAATAGGTCAACTTTTGACCAAAAATTCATCTTTCGTCAAAATGGTCAATTTCTGGCCCAATGACCACCCCGTTGACCCAGTGGGTTAACTTTTGACCAAAAATTCAATTTTGGTCAAAATTGTTAATTTTTCACCTAATGCCCAATTATTGACCAGATAAGTCAATCTCCGACCAAAAAGTTAAGTTTGGTCAAATGGTCAATCCTTGACTCAATGACAAACCCATTGACCCAAAAGGTCATCTTTTTACCAAAAAGTCAATTTTAGTCAAAATAACCAAATTTTGACGTAATGAACACCCATTGACCAAATAGGTCGACTTCGACCAAAAAGTTAATTTTGAGTCAAAATGGTCGATTTTTGACCCATTAGCTGACCCATTGACCCAATAGATCAACTTTTGACCAAAAAGTCCTCTTTGATCAAAATGGTCGAATTGTTGATGCAGATTACCAACTAATTTACCAAATATGTCATCTTTTGACCAAAAGTCAACTTTTGTTAAAATGGTCGATTTCGACCCCGATAACCACTCGCCCCCCCCGCGTTCACCAGTGGGTTAACTTTTGGCAAAAAATTTAATTTTGGTTAAAATAGGTCAACTTTCAAACAAAAAGTCATCTTTGGTAAAAATGATCAATTTCTGAGCCAATGATCTCCCCCACGTTAACCCAATGGGTTAATTTTTGACCAAAAATTCAATTTTGGTCAAAATAGTCAATTTTTGACCTAATGACCAATTATTGACCCAATAAGTCGATCTCGACCAAAAATTCATCTTTGAGTCGGAACGGTCGATCCTTACCCCTATGACAAACCCATTGACCCAATAGGTCGACTTTTGACCAAAAAGTCAATTTTAGTCAAAATAGTCAATTTTCACTTAATGACCGATTATTGACTCGAGTAAGCCGATCTCGACCAAAAGTCGACTTTGGTCGAAATGATCGATCTTTGACTCGAGACCTGACCCTTTAACCGATAGAGTCGAACTTTTGACCAAAAAGTTAACTCTGGTTAAAATGATTAACACTTGACCCAATGACCAACCCATTAGCCTAATAGGTCAACTTTTGACCAAAAAATTAATTTTGGTCAAAATAGTCAATTTTTGAATTATTGACCAATTATTAACCTAATAAGCCAAACTCAGACAAAAAAGTCAACTTTGGTCAAAAGGGTCAATTCTTGACCCAATGACAAACCCGTTGACCCAATAAGTCAACTTTTGACTAAAAAGTCAATTTTTGTCAAAATAGTAAATTTTTGACCTTATGAACACCCATTGACCTAATAGGTCAACTTTTAAACAAAAATTCAACTTTGGTCAAAAGGGTCAACTTTTGACCCAACGACCAACCCATAGACCTAATAGATCAACTTTTGACTAAAAAGTCATCTTTGGTCAAAATGGTCAATTCTTGACCCAATTACCCACTCATTAGCCAAATAGGTCAAACTTTGACCAAAAACTCAACTTTGGTCCAAATGGTCAATTTCTGACCCAATGACAATTCTTTTGACCCTTTGAGTTAACATTTGACTAAAAATTTAATTTTGGTCAAAAAAGTCAATTTTTGACCTAATGACCAATTATTAACCCAATAAGTCAATCTCTGACCAAAAAGTCAACTTTGGTCAAAATGGTCAATCTCAGACCCAATGACAAACCCAGTGACCCAATAGATGAACTTTTGACCAAAACGTCAATTTTGGCCAAAATAGTCAATTTTTGACCTAATGAGCACCCATTGACCCAAATACGTCAACTTTTGACTAAAAAGTCAATGTTGGTCAAAATTGTCAATTTTTTATCCAATGACCAACCCTCAATAGGTCAACTTTTGACTAAAAAGTCATCTTTGGTCAAAATGGTCAGTTCTTGACCCAATTACCAACTCATTGGCCAAATAGGTCAACTTTTGACCAAAAAGTCAACTTTGGTCAAAATGGTCAATTTCTGACCCAACGACCACCCCATTAACCCATTAGGTTAATTTTTGACCAAAAATTCAATTCTTGTAAAAAAAAAGTAAATTTTTGACCTAATGACCAATTATAAACCCAATAAGTCAATCTTTAACCAAAAAGTCAACTTTGGTAAAAATGGTAAATCCTTAATGACAAACCCATTGAACCAATAGGTCAACTTTTAACCAAAAAATCAATTTCGGTCAAAATAATCAAATTTTGACCTAATGACCACCCATTGACCCAATATGTCAACTGTTGACCAAAAAGTTAACTTTGGTCAAAATGGTCAATTTTTAACCCAATGACCTACCCCTAACCTAATAGATCAACTTTTGACTAAAAAGTCATCTTTGTTCAAAATTGTCAATTCTTAACACAATTACCAACTCATTAACCAAATAGGTCAACTTTTAACCAAAAAGTGAACTTTGGTCAAAATGATCAATTTCTATCCCAATGACCACCACGTTGACCCAATAGGCTAACTTTTGACCAAAATTTCAATTTTGGTAGAAATAGGTCAACTTTTGATCAAAAAGTCTTCTCTGGTCAAAATTGTCAATTTTTGACCCAATGACCATCCCATTGACCCAATGGGTTAACTTTTGACAAAAAAAATTCAATTTTGGTCAAAATAGTCAATTTTTGACCTAATAACCAATTGATGATCCAAAAAATCAATCTCTGACCAAAAAGTCAACTTTGGTCAAAATGGTTAATCTTTGACCCAATAACAAACCCTTTGACCCAATAAGTCAACTTTTGTCTAAAAAAGTAAATTATGGTCAAAATAGTCAATTTTGTATTTAATGACCTCCCATTGACCCAATAGGTCAACTTTTGACAAAAAAGTCAATTTTTGTCAAAATAGTCAATTTTTGACCTAATGACCAATTACTGACCCAGTAAGTCAATCTTTGACCACAAAGTCAACTTTGGTCAAAATGGTCAATCCTTGACCCAATGACCAACCCATTGACCCAATAAGTCAACTTTTGACCAAAAAGTCAACTTTGGTCAAAATGATTAATTTCTGACCCAATGACCACCACGTTGACCCAATAGGCTAACTTTTGAACAAAAATTCAATTTTGCTCAAAATAGGTCAACTTTTGACCAAAAAGTCTTCTTTGGTCAAAATGGACAATTTTTGAACCAATGACAACCCTATTGACCCAATGGGTTAACTTTTGACAAAAGATTCAATTTTGGTTAAAATAGTCAATTTTTGATCTAATGACCAATTGTTGACCCAAAAAATCAATCTCTGACCAAAAAGTCAACTTTAGTCAAAATGATCAATCTTTGACCCAATTACAAACCCATTGACCCAATAGGTCAACTTTTGACCAAAAAGTAAATTTTTGTCAAAATAGTCAATTTTTGATTTAATGACCTCCCGTTGACCCAATAGGTCATCTTTTGACCAAAAAGTCAAATTTTGTCAAAATAATTGATTTTTGACCTAAAGATAAGTTCTGAATCTGATAAGCGATCTTTCGAACACTAAAATCGACTTTGACATAGCTTGATTAATTCTTGACCCAATGACAAACCCATTGACCCAATAACTCAACTTTTGACCAAAAAGTCAATTTTTCATCAAAATAGTCAATTTTTTATTTAATGACCTCCCATTGACCCAATAGGTAAACTTTTGACAAAAAAGTCAATTTTTGTCGAAATAATTGATTTTGACTCTAATGACGATGCAAGCCGATAAGCCGATCTTGAGGCGGCAAAATCGACTTTGGTCGAAATGGTCGATCCTTGACCCAATGACCGACCCATTGACCCAATAAGTCGACTTTTTGACCAAAAATCGACTTTGGTCAAAATGATCGATTTTGACCCGATGTACCGCCATGTTGACCCGATAAGGGCAACTTTTGAACAAAAATTCAATTTTGCTCGAAATAGGTCGAACATTTGACCAAAAAGTCTTCTTTGGTCGAAATGGACAATTTTGAACCAATGATGACCTTATTGACCGATGGGTTAACTTTTGACAAAAGGATTCGATTTTGGTGAAAATAGTCGATTTTGATCTAATGACGATTGTTGACCCGAAAAATCGATCTCACGACCAAAAATTGACTTTGGTGAAAATGATCGATCTTTGACCCGATTCTGAGCCCGTTGACCCGAAAAGTCGACTTTTGACCAAAAAGTAAATTTTTTTAAAAATAGTCAATTTTTGATTTAATGACCTCCCATTGACCCAATAGGTCATCTTTTGACCAAAAAGTCAATTTTTGTCAAAATAATTAATTTTTGACCTAATGACCAATTACAGACCCGGTAAGCGATTTTTTTGAACACAAAGATCGACTTTGGACAAAGCGATTAATTCTTGACCCGATAATAAAGCCATTGACCACGATAAAGTCGACTTTTGACCCAAAAAGTCGATTTTTGGTCGAAATATTCAATTTTTGACTTAATGATGCCCATTGACCCAATAGATCTGACTTTTGACAAAAATTGACTTCGGTCGAAATGGATCGATTCTTGACCCGATAATGACCCATTAACTTGCGATAGATCGACTTTTAACAAAAAAGTCATCTTTGCAGCAAAATGATCGATTCTTGACCCAATTACAACACATTGGCCGAATAAGTCGACCTTTGACCAAAAACGTAACTTTCGTCCGAATGAGTCGATTTCGACCAGATAATGACCGATTGACCAAATAGGTTAACTTTTGACTAAAAATTCATCATTGGCCAAATAGAACAACTTTTGACCAAAAAGTGAAGTTTGTTCAAAATAGTCAATTTTTAATCTAATGAGCACCGATTGACCGATTAAATCGACTTTTGACCAAAAGTCAACTTGGGTCAAAATGTTCGATTTTGACCCGATGACCTACCCATTGACCCAATATAGATCAACTTTTGAGTAAAAAGTCATCTTTGGTCAAAATGGTTAGTACTTGACCCAGATGCCGACTCATTGGCGAATAGGTCGACTTTTGACCAAAAGTCGACTTTGTGCAAAATGATCAATTTCTAACCGATAACCTCACGTTAACCCATTAGGTTAACTTTTGACAAATCTTGATTTTGGTGAAAAAAGTTAATTTTTGACATAATGACCCGATTATTGACCCGATAAGTAAATCTCTAACCAAAAGTCAACTTTAGGTCGAAATGGTGAATCCTTGACCCGATGAGAAGCCCATTGACCCGATCAGTCGACTTTTGACAAAAAATCGATTTTGGTCAAAATAGTCGATTTTTGACCTAATGATCACCGATTGACGATAGGTCGACTTTGACCAAAATGTTAACTTTGTGTCGAAATGCTCTGATTTTTGACCGCAATGACTGACTCATTAACTTGATAGGTCGACTTTTGTCCAAAAAGTCATCTTTGTTCAAAATGGTCAATTCTTGACCCGATTACCGACTTCGATTAACCAAAAGGTTGACTTTTGACGAAAAATCAACTTTGGCGAAATGGTGCATTTGTACATGATAATGGCATTGTTGACCAGATAGGTTAACTTTTGACCAAAATTTAATTTTGAGTCAAAATATCCGACTTTTGTCGAAAAGTCATCTTTGGTCAAAATGGTCGACTTCGACTCCGATGACACTTGCCCCATCGACCCAATGAGTTAACTTTTGACAAAAAATTCAATTTTGGTCAAAATAGTCAATTTTTTACTTAATGACCAATTATTGACCCAAAAAGCCAATCTCTGACCAAAAAGTAAACTTTGGTCAAAATGGATTGATCCTTGACCGATGACGAGCTCAATGACCCCAATAGGTTAACTTTTGACGAAAAAGTAAATTTTTGTCGAAAATAGTCGATTTTTTACTTAATGACCATTCATTGCTGATAAGGTCGACTTTTGACCAAAAATTCGATTTTTGTCAAAATAGTCAATTTTTGATCTAATAACCGATTATTGACCTAGTAAGCTTGATCTTTGATCCCAAAGTCAACTTTGGTCGAAAATAGTCAATCCTTGACCCAATGACCCCATTGACCCAATAAGTCGACTTTTGACAAAAAGTCCACTTGGACAAAAGCGATCAATGATTGACCTAAAGAACAACCCATTTACATAATAGATTGACTTTTGACCAAAAAGTCAATTTTAGTCAAAATAGTCAATTTTTGAATTAATGACCAATTATTGACCAAATAAGTCAATCTCTGACCAAAAGTTATTTTTTGTCGAAATGGTCAATCCTTGATCCAATAGGTCAACTTTTGACCAAAAAGTAAATTTTGTTCAAAATAGTTAATTTTTGACCTAATGACCACCCATAGACCCAATAGGTTAACTTTTGACCAAAGAGTCAACTTTGGTCAAAATGGTCGATTCGACTCGAATGACCGCGGTTATTGACTAGGTTAACTTTTTGACAAAATTCATTTTTGGTCAAAATAGTCGATTCTTGACCTAATGACCAATTATTGACCCGATAAGTCGACTCTCGACCGAAAAGTCGACTTTGGTCAAAATGGTCGATCATTGACCCGATAAGCGAACCCATTGACCGACGAATTCGATTTTGACTAAAATGTCATTTTTGTTCAAAGTAGTTAATTTTCGACATAATAACCACCCGTTGATCCATTAGGTCGACTTTTGATAAAAAAGTTAACTTTGGTCAAAATGGTTAATTTTTGACCGAATGACCGACCCATTGACCCAATAGATCAATTTTAACCAAAAAGTCATCTTCGGTCAAAATAGTCAATTCTTAACCCAATTATCAACTCATTGACCAAATAGGTCAACCCATTGACCAAATAGGTCAACTCATTGACTAAATAGGTCAATTTTTGACCTAAAAGTCAACCTTGATCAACATGGTCAATTTCTGACCCAATGACCACCCCGTTGACCCAATGGGTTAACTTTTGACCAAAAATTTAATTTTGGTCAAAATAGGTTAACTTTTGACCAAAAGTCGACTTTGGTCGAGAAAAGTCAATCCTTGACCCAATGACATACCCATTGACCCAATAGGTCAACTTTTGACCAAAAAGTAAATTTTGGCCAAAATAGTCACTTTTTGAGTTAATGACCACTCATTAAACCATTAAGTCAACTTTGAATAAAAAGTCAATTTTGGTCAAAATAGTCAAATTTTAACCTGATGACCAGTTATTGACCTTGTAAGCTAATCTCTGACCAAAAGTCAACTTTAGTCAAAATGGTCTCCTTGACCTTAAGACCATCCCACTAACCCAATAGGTCAACTTTTGACCAAAAAGCCAACTTTGGTCAAAATGATCAATCCTTGACCCAATGACCAACCGTTGGCTTATAAGGTCGACTTTTGACTAAAAAGTCATTTTAGTCAAAATGGTCGATATTTGAATTATTAATCAATTATTGACCCATTAAGTCGATCTCTGTGACCATAAAATTGACTTTAGTCGAAATGGTCGAATCCTTGTCTCATTAATGAGCCAATTGATCTAATAGGTTAACTTTTGACCAAAGTCGATTCTAGTCAAAAGAGTTAATTTTTGACCTAATGACCACTCATTAACCTAATAGATCAACTTTTGACCAAAATTTGACTTTGATCAAAATGGTCGATTTTCAATGATAATGACGCCATTAACTGATAGATCAACTTTTGACTAAAAAGTCATCTTTGGTCAAAATGGTCAATTCTTGATCCGATTACCGACTCATTGACCGAATGGTCAACTTTTTGACCTAAAGTCAACTTTGATTAAAATGGTTAATTTACGACCGAAATGACCATCCACGTTAACCCGATGGGTTAACTTTTGACCTAGAATGACGAATATTGACCCTAGAAGTGACTTTAGTCAAAATTGTCGATCTTGACCCGATGACCAACCCATCTATTTCAATGAGTTAACTTTTGACCGAAAATAGTCAATTTTTGACTTAATAACCACCCATTGACGAAAAGATTGACTATTTGACGAAAGTCAATTTTGGTCAAATTAATTCGACTTTCGACCTAATGACCACTATTGACCCAGTAAGTCAATCTCCGACCAAAAAGTCAACTTTGGTCAAATGGTCGATCTTGACCCAATGACCAACCATTGATCGATATAGTCGACATTTGTCAAAAAATCGACTTTAGTCAAAATGGTCAATCCTTGACTCAAATGAAACCCGATGAACCGATAAGTTAATTTTTGACCAAAAAGTCAATTTACGTTCAAAATGATCAATTTTTGACTAACGATCATTTATTAACCTAATAAGTCAACTTTTGACCAAAAGTTAACTTTGGTCAAAATTGTCGACCTATCACATGAATGCCGACTCATTGACCCGATAAATCAAATTTTGACTAAAAAGTCATCTTTGGTCAAAATGGTCAATTCTTGACCCAATTACCAACTCATTGACCAAATATGTTAACTTTTGACCAAAAAGTCAACTTTGGTCAAAATGGTCAATATCTGACCCAATGACCACTCTGTTGACCAAATTACCAACTCATTGACCAAAAATTTAACTTTGGTTAAAATAGTCAAATTTTGACCTAATGACCAATTATTGACCCAATAAGTCAATCTCAGACCAAAAAGTCAACTTTGGTCAAAATGGTCGATCTTTGACCGATAATGAACCTATTGACCCAATAGGACAACCTTTTACCAAAAGCTCGATTTTAGTCAAAATAATCAATTTTCGACCTTATGACCACCCATTGACCCAATAGGTCAACTTTTGACCAAAAAGTCAACTTTGGTCAAAATGGTCAATTTTTGACCCAATGACCAACTTATTGACCCAATAGATTAACTTTTGACCAATAAGTAATGTTCAGTCAAAATGATCAATTCTTGACTAAATTACCAACTCATTCACCAAATAGGTCAACTTTTGACCAAAAAGTCGACTTTGGTCAAAATGGACGATGTACGACCCAATGACTGCTCATTCACCTAATGGTTTAACTTTTGACTAAAAATTCAATTTTTGTAAAAATAGAGTCGACTTTTGACCAAAAAGTCGACTTTGGCCGAATAGTCGATCCTTGACCCAGTTGGTCAACTTTTGACCAAAAAGTCAATTTTGATCGAAAATAATCGACTTTTGACTTAAATGACCACCTATTGACCTAATAAGTGACTTTTGACCAAAAAGTCAATTTTGGTCAAAATAGTCAATTTTTGACCAAATGACCAATTATTGACCTAGTAAGCCAATCTCTGACCAAAAGTCAACTTTAGTCAAAATTCTCGCTTCGACAATGACAATCCACATTACTCGATAGGTCGACTTTTGACCAAAAATCGACTTTGGTCGAAATGATCAATCCTTGACCCGATGACGACCTATTAGGTCGTTTAGGTCGACTTTTGACAAAAAGTCTATTTTCGTCGAAATGGTCGATTTTGAATTATTGACCGATTATTGACCCGATAAGTCGATCTCGGACCATAAAGTCAACTTTGGTCGATATGGTCGATCCTTGTCGATAACGAACACATTGACCGATAGGTCGACTTTTGACCAAAAAGTCGATTTTGGTCAAAATAGCCGATTTTGACCTAATGATGCACTCATTAACCTAATAGGTCGACTTTTGACCAAAATTTCAACTTTGGTCAAAATGGTCGATTTTTACCCAATGAACGACCCATTGACCTAATAGATCAACTTTTGACTAAAAGGTCATCTTTAGTCAAAATGGTCAATTATTGACCAAATTACCAACTCATTGGCCAAATAGGTCAACCTCTGACCAAAAAGTCAACTTTGGTCAAAATGATCAATTTCTGACCCAATGACCGCCATGTTGACCCATTGGGTTAACTTTTGACTAAAAATTCAATTTCATTCAAAAATGTCAATTATTAACCTAATGACAAATTATTGACCAAATAAGTCAATCTCTGACCAAAAAGTCAACTTTGGTCAAAATGGTCAATCCTTGACCCAATGACAAACACATTAACCTAATAGGTCAACATTTGACCAAAAAGTCAATATTGGTCATAATAGTTAATTTTTAACCTAATGACCACCCATAGACCCAATAGGTCAACTTTTGACCAAAAAGTTAACTTTGATCAAAATGGTAAAATTTTTAACAAATGACCAACCCATGGACCTAATAGGTCATCTTTTCATTAAAACGTCATCTTTGGTCAAAATGGTCAGTTCTTGACGATGATACCAACTCATTGCTTAAATATGTCGACACTTGACCAAAAAGTCGACTTTGGTCAAAATGGTCGATTACGACCCGATAATGACCACCCCGTTGACCCAATGGGTTGACTTTTGACAAAAAATTTGACTTTGGTTAAAATAATCAAACTTTGACCTAATGACCAATTATTGACCCAATAAGTCATTCTCAGACTAAAAAGTCAACTTTGGTCAAAATGGTCAATTCTTGAACCAATCACAAACCTATTGACCCAATAGGTCAACATTTCACCAAAAAGTCAATTTTAGTCAAAATAATCAATTTTTGACTGTAATGACCTAAATTGACCCAATAAATCGACATTTGACCAAAAAGTCAACTTTGGCCAAAATGGTCCATT
This sequence comes from Papilionanthe hookeriana x Papilionanthe teres, assembly GCA_022702705.1. Lineage (NCBI taxonomy): Eukaryota > Viridiplantae > Streptophyta > Magnoliopsida > Asparagales > Orchidaceae > Papilionanthe > Papilionanthe hookeriana x Papilionanthe teres. The sequence goes on from CM040438.1 coordinate 19,657,071, forward strand.
TTTGACCCGATGACCAACTTATTGACCCAATAGATTAACTTTTGACCAAAAGTCAATCTTCGATCAAAATGATCAATTCTTGACCGAATTACGACTCATTCACCAAATAGGTCGACTTTTGACCAAAAGTCAACTTTGGTCGAAATAGACTGATGTCGACTACAATGACGCCCGTTCACCTAATGGGTTAACTTTTGATAAAAAATTCAATTTTTGTCAAAATAGGTCAACTTTTGACAAAAAAGTCAACTTTGGTCAGAATAGTCAATCCTTGACCCAATGACAAACCCACTGACCCAATTGATCAACTTTTGACCAAAAAGTCAATTTTGGTCAAAATAGTCACTTTTTGATTTAATGACCACCCATTGACCCAATAGATCAACTTTTGACCAAAAAGTCAATTTTGGTCAAAATAGTCAATTTTTGACCAAATGACCAATTATTGACCTAGTAAGCCAATCTCTGACCAAAAAGACAACTTTAGTTAAAATGGTCTCCTTGACTGATGACTATCCCATTAACCGATAGATCGACTTTTGACCAAAAAATCGACTTTGGTCGAAATGATCAATCCTTGACCCAATGACCAACTCATTGACTTTATTGGAATTGACTTTTGACTAAAAAGTCTATTTTCGTCGAAATGGTCGATTTTTGAATTATTGACGAATTATTGACCCAATAAGTCGATCTCGGACTATAAAGTCGACTTTGGTCGAAATGGTCGATCCTTGTCCCATCGACTGACACATTGATCGATAAGGTCGACTTTTGACCAAAAAGTCGATTTTGGTCAAAATAACCATTTTGACCTGCTGGCTAGCTCATTAACCTAATAGGTCGACTTTTGACCAAAATTTGACTTTGGTCGAAATGGTCGATTTTTTACCTAATGATAAACCCATTGACCGAATAGTTCGACTTTTGACTAAAAGGTCGTCTTTAGTCGAAATGGTCAATTCTTGACCCAATTACCAACTCATTGGCCAAATAGGTCAACCTCTGACCAAAAAGTCAACTTTAGTCAAAATGGTCAATTTCTGACCCAATGACCACCCTGTTGACCCATTGGGTTAACTTTTGACTAAAAATTCAATTTTATTCAAAAATGTCAATTTTTGACCTAATGACAAATTATTGACCCATTGTCAATCTCTGACCAAAAAGTCAACTTTGGTCAAAATGGCCAATCCTTGACCCAATGATAAACACATTGACCTAATAGGTCAACATTTGACCAAAAAGTCAATATTGGTCAAAATAGTCAATTTTTAACCTAATGACCACCCATAGACCCGATAGGTCAACTTTTGACCAAAAAGTCGACTTTGATTAAAATGGTCGATTTTTTAACGAATAATCGACCCGATTGACCCGATAGGTCAAATTTTGATTAAAACGTCATCTTTAGTCAAAAAGGTCAGTTCTTGACAGAATTACCAACTCATTGCTCAAATAGGTCAACTTTTGACCAAAAAGTCAACTTTGGTCAAAATGATCAATTTCTGACCCAATGACCACCCCGATGACCCATTGGGTTAACTTTTGACCAAAAATTTAATTTTAGTCAAAAAAGTCAATTTGACTCATGACGAATATTGACTAATAAGTCGATCTCGACCGAAAAATCAACTTTGGTCGAAAATGGCGAATCCTTGACCTAATGACATGACCCATTGACTGATAAGTCGACTTTTGACCAAAAAATCAATTTCGGACAAAATAGTCAATTTTTGAACTAATGACCACCTATTGACCCAATAGGTCAACTTTTGACCTAAAAGTCCACTTTGGTGAAAATTGTCAATTTCTAACCCAATGACCACCCCGATAAACCATTGGGTTAACTTTTAACCAAAAATTTAATTTTAGCCAAAAAAGTCAATTTTTTTACCTAATGACCAATTATTAACCCAATAAGTCAATCTCTACCAAAAATCGACTTTAGTCGAAAATGGTGAATCCTTGACCCATTAACGAACCCATTGACCTAATAGGTCGATCTTTGACGAAAAATCGATTTCGGTCAAAAATAGTCGATTTTTCACCTAATGACTACCCATTGACTCAATAGGTCGACTTTTGACCAAAAAGTTAACTTTGGTAAAAATGGTCGATTTTTGACCGAATGACCGACCTATTAACTCGATAGGTCGACTTTGGACAAAAAGTCATCTTTGTTGAAAATGGTCGATTCTTGACCCGATTACCGACTCATTGACAAAATAGGTCGACTTTTGATCAAAAAGTTGACTTTGGTCGAAATGGTCGATTCTCGACACGATGACCGCGTCGTTGACTGATAAGTTAACTTTTGACCAAAAATTCAATTTTGATCAAAATAGGTCAACTTTTGACCAAAAAGTCATCTTTGGTCAAAATGGTCAATTATTGACCCAATGACCACTCAATTGACCCAATGAGTTAACTTTTGATTAAAATTCAATTTTGGTCAAAATAGTCAATTTTGACTGATGACCGATTATTGACCCGAAAATTCGATATTTGACCTAAAAATCGACTTCGGTCAAAATGGTCGATCCTTGACCCAATGATGAGCCCATTGACCTGATAGGTCGACTTTTGATCAAAATAGTCGATTTTAGACTTAATGATCAACCGATTGACCCAATAGATTCGACTTTTGACCAAAAGTCGACTTTTGTCGAAATAGTCAATTTTTGTCAAAATAGTCGATTTTGACCTAATGACCGATTATTGACCTAGTAAATCCGATCTTTGAACGACAAAGTCGATTTTGGTCAAAATGGTTAATCATTGACCTGATGATCGACACATTAACTTGATAGGTCGACTTTTGACCGAAAAGTCGATATTGGACAAAACGATCGATCCTTGACCCAATGACCGACCCTTTGACCTAATAAGTCGACTTTAGACCAAAAAGTCAATTTGGGTCAAAATAGTCGATTTTTGAATTAATGACCAATTATTGACCCAATAAGTCAATCTCTGACCAAAAAGTTAAACTTTGTCAAATTGATCATTCCTTGACACAATGACAAACCCATTGACCTAATAGGTCAACTTTTGACCAAAAGTCGATTTTGGTCAAAGTAGTCGATTTTGACATAATGACCACTCATTGACCCAATAGGTCGACTTTTGACCAAAAAGTAAACTTTGGTCAAAATGGTCGATTTTTGACCTAATGACCGTAGACCCATTGATCCGATAAACTTTTGACTAGAAACGTCGTCTTTAGTAAAAATGGTCGATTCTTGACCCAATTACCAACTCATTGACCAAATAGGTCGACTTTTGACCAAAAAGTCGACTTTGGTCAAAATGGTCGATTTCGACCCAATGACTACCCCGATTTACCCAACAGTAACTTTTGACCGAAAATTCGATTTTAGTCGAAAATAGATCGACTTTTAACCGAAAAGTCTTCTTTGGTTAAAATGGTCGATTTTGACCCGATGAGCGCCCCATTGACCCGATAGGTTAACTTTTGACAAAAAAAACTCAATTTTGGTCAAAATAGTAAATTTTTGACCTAATGACCAATTATTGACCCAAAAAGTCAATCTCTGACCAAAAAGTCAACTTTGGTCAAAATGGTCAATCTTTAATCTAATGACAAACCCCTTGACCCAATAGGTCAACTTTTGACTAAAAAGTAAATTTTGGTAAAAATAATCAATTTTTATTTAATGACCTCCCTTTGACCCGATAAGGTCGACTTTTAACCAAAAAGTCGATTTTTGTCGAAATAGTCGATTTTTGACCTATTGACCGATTCATTGACCCGATAGCATCGATCTTTGACCACAAAGTCGACTATGGTCAAAATGGTCGATCCTTGACCCAATAACCAGCCCGTTGACCCGATAGATCGATTTTGACCGAAAACTCGACTTTGGAAAAAGCAATCAATTATTGTCTACGTTGAATCAATCTCGACCAAAAAGTTAATTTTTATCAAAATTATCAATCCTCGACCCAATGACAAACTCATTGACCAAATAGGTCAACTTTTGACCAAAAAGTCAATTTTGGTCAAAATAGTCAATTTTTGACCTAATGACCACCCATAGACCCAATAGGTCAACTTTGGACCAAAAAGTCCACTTTGGTGAAAATGGTTAATTTCTAACCCAATGACCACTCTGATGACCCAATGGGTTAACTTTTGACCAAAAATTTAATTTTAGCCAAAAAAGTCAATTTTTTTACCTAATGAGCGATTATTAACCCGATAAGGCAATCTTCGACCAAAAAGTCGACTTTGGTCAAAATGGTAAATCCTTGACCCGATGACAAACCCATTGACCCAATAAGTCGACCTTTGACCAAAAATCGATTTCGGAAAAAAAAAGTCAATTTTTGACATAATGACCACCCATTGACCCAATAGGTCAACTTTTGACCAAAAAGTCAACTTCGATTAAAATGGTTAATTTTTTATCGAATGACCAACCCATTGACCCAATAGGTCAACTTTTGACAAAAACACCATCTTTGGTCAAAATGGTCAATTCTTGACCCAATTACCAACTCATTGACCAAATATGTCAACTTTTGACCAAAAAGTCAACTTTGGTGAAAATGGTCAATCTCTGACTTAATGACCACCTCGTTGACCCAATAGGTTAACTTTTGACCAAAAATTAATTTTGGTCAAAATAATCAATTTTTGACCTAATGACCAATTATTGACCTAATAAGTCAATCTCGACCAAAAGTCGACTTTGGTCGGAATGGTTAATCCTTGACCCAATCACGAACCCAATGACCCAATAGGTCAACTTTTGACCAAAAAGTAAATTTTGGTTAAATAGTCAATTTTTGACTTAATTAATGACCAATTATTAGCCTAGTAAGTCAATCTCTGATCAAAAAGTAAACTTTGGTAAAAATGAGTCAATCCTTGACCCAATGACCAACTATTGACTCCATAGGTCAACTTTTGACAAATAAGTCAACTTTGGTCAAAATGGTCGATCCTTGACCCAATGAACAACCCATTGGCCTAATAGGTCAATTTTTGACCAAAAATTCGACTTTGGTCAAAATGAGTCGATTTTTGACTTAATAACCGATTATTGACCCAATAAGTCGATCTCATGACCAAAAAGTGAACTTTGGTCAAAATGAGTCAATCCTTGACCCATAGCGAACACATTGACCCAAAAAGTTAACTTTTGACCAAAAAGTCAATTTTGGTTAAAATAGTTGAATTTTGACCAAATGACCACCCATTGACCTAATATGTCAACTTTTGACCAAAAATTGACTTTTGTCGAAATGGTCAATTTTTTACCCAATGATCAACCCATTGACCCAATAGATCAACTTTTGAATGAAAAATCATCTTCTGGTCAAAATGGTCAATTCCTAACACAATTACCAACTCATTGACCAAATAAGTCAACCTTTGACCAAAAACTCGACTTTGGTCGAAAGGTCGATTTCGACCGTATGACCACATTGACCCATTGGGTTAAAATTTGACTAAAAATTCAATTTTGGTCAAAAAAGTCAATTTTTGACCTATTGACCAATTATTGAACCAAAAAGTCAATCTCTGACCAAAAAGCCAACTTTGGTCAAAATGGTGAATCCTTGACCCAATGAGAAACCCATTGACCCAACAGGATAACTTTTGACCAAAAAGTAAATTTTTGACAAAATAGTCAATTTTGAACTAATGACCACCCATAGACCCAATAGGTCAACTTTTGACCAAAAAGTTAATTTTTGTCAAAATAGTCAATTTTTGACATAATGACCAATTATTGACCTAATAGCTCGACTATTGACCACAAAGTCGAGCTTTGTTCGAAATGGTCGATCCTTGACCCGATGACCAACACATTGACCAAATAGGTCAACTTTTGACCAAAAAGTCAACTTTGGACAGAACGATCAATCCTTGACCCAATGACCAACCCATTAGCCTAATAGGTCTACTTTTGACCAATGATTTAATTTTGGTCAAAATAGTCAATTTTTCACCAAATGACCAATTATTGACCCAAAAATTCAATCTCTGACCAAAAAGTCAACTTTGGTCAAAATGGTTAATCCTTGACCCAATGACAAACCCATTGACCCAATAAGTCAGCTTTTGACAAAAAGTCAATTTTAGTTAAAATAGTCAATTTTTGTTATAATGATCACCCATTGACCTAATAGGTCAACTTTTGACCAAAAATTTAACTTTGGTCAAAATGGTCAATTTTTGACCCAATGACCAACCCATTGACCCAATAGATCAACTATTGACTAAAAAGTCATCTTTGGTCAAAATGATCAATTCTTGACCCAATTAGCAACTCATTGGCTAAATAAGTCAACCTTTAACAAAAAATTCAACTTTGTTCCAAATGGTCAATTTCTGACCCAATGACAACCTCGTTGACCCATTGGGTTAACTTTTGACTAAAAATTCAATTTTGGTCAAAAAATTTAATTTTTGACCTAATGACCAATTATTGACTTAATAAGTCAATCTCAGACCAAAAAGTCAACTTTGGTCAAAATGGTGAATCCTTGACTCAATGACCAACCCATTAACCCAATGATCGACTTTTGACCAAAAAATCAACTTTGATCAAAATAGTCAATTTTTGACTTAATGACCACTCATTGACCCAATAGGTCAACTTTTGACCAAAAAGTCAACTTTGGTCAAAATGGTCAAATTTTGACCCAATGACAAACCCATTAACCCAATAGGTCAAATTTTGACCAAAAATTCATCTTTGGTCAAAATGGTCAATTCTTGACCCAATTACCAACTCATTGACCATATAGGTCGACTTTTGACCAAAAAGTCAACTTTAGTCAAAATGGTCGATTTCGACTCAATCGTAGGCCCTTGACGATAAGTTAACTCTTGACCGAAAATTGATTTTAGTCAAAATACGTTAACGTTTGACAAAAAAGTCAATCTTTGGTCAAAATAGTCAATTTCGACTCAATGACCACCTACAGTTGACCCAATGGGATAAACTTTTGACAAAAAATTTAATTTTGGTCAAAATAGTTAATTTTGACCTAAAGACCGATTATTGACCAATAAGTCGATCTTCGACCAAAAATTGACTTTGGTGAAAATGGTCGATCCTTGACCAATGACAAACCCATTGACCCAATAGTTCGACTTTTGACTAAAAATCAATTTTGGTCAAAATGGTCGATTTTGACCTAATGACCGCCCATTGACTGATAGGTCGACTTTTGACCAAAAAGTTATCTTTGGTCAAAATGGTCAATTTTTGCCCCAACGACCAACTCATTGACCCAATTGATTAAATTTTGACAAAAAAATTAAACTTTGGTCGAAATGGTCAATTCTTGACTAAATTGCCAACTCATTGACCAAATATGTCGACTTTTGACCAAAAAGTCAACTTTGATCAAAAATGGTCAATTTTGACTCGATGACCACTCAATTGACCTAATAGGTTAACTTTTGACCAAAAAGTTAATTTTGGTCAAAATAGTTAATTTTTGACCTAATGACCAATTATTGACCCAATAAATCGACTTTCTGACCAAAAATCGACTTTGGTCGAAATGGTCGATTTTGCCCGATGATGACCTCATTGACCCGAATAGATTAACTTTTGACAAAAAATTAAACTTTGGTCAAAATGATCGATTTTTGACCAATTGCTAACTCATTGACCAAATATGTTAACTTTTGACCAAAAGTCGACTTTGGTCAAAATGGTCGATTCTGACTCCAAGACCACTCCATTGACCCAATAGGTTAACTTTTGACCAAAAATTCAATTTTGGTCAAAATAATCAATTTTTCACCTAATGACCATTATTGACCCAATAAGTCAATTTCTGACCAAAAAGTCAACTTTGGTCAAAATGGTCAATCCTTGACCCAATGATAAGCCTATTGACCCGATAAGTCGACTTTAAACCAAAAGTTAATTTTAGTAAAAATGATCAATTTTTGACTAATGATCTAGCCATTGACCCAATGAGCCGACTTTTGACCAAAAGTAAACTTTGGTCGAAATGGTCGATATTAGACCCGATGACAACTTTGACCAAAAAGTCGATTTTGGTCGAAATAGTCGAATTTTGATCTAATGGCACTCATTGACCCAATAGGTCGACTTTTGACCAAAAACTTCAACTTTGGTCGAAAATGGTCGACTTTTGACCCAATGACCAACTTATTGACCCAAAAGGTCAACTTTTGATTAAAAAGTCATCTTTGGTCAAAATGGTCGATTCTTAACCCGATTACCGACTCTTTGGCGAATAGGTCAATTTTTGACCAAAAAGTCGACTTTGGTCCAAATGGTCAATTTCTGACCCAATGACCCCCGTTCACCCGATGGGTTAACTTTTGACTAAAAATTCAATTTTGGTCGAAAATAGTCAATTTTGAAGTCAATGACCAATTATTTACCCGATAAGTCGATCTACGACCAAAAATTGACTTTGGTCGAAATGGTCAATCCTTGACCCGATGATAAACGCATTGACCGAATAGGTCGACTTTTGACCAAAAATTAAATTTGGTCGAAAATAGTCAATTTTGACCTATGACCACCCATTGACCCGATAGCAATCGACTTTTGACCAAAAATCAACTTTAGTCAAAATGGTCAATTTTTGACCCGATGCTGACCCATTAACCTGATAGATTGACTTTTGACCAAAAAGTCATCTTTGTTCAAAATGGTCGATTCTTGACCTGATTACCAACTCATTGACCAAATAGGTCAACTTTTGACCCAAAAATTAACTTTGGTCAAAATGGTCAATTTCTGACCCAATGACCAATTGACCCAATAGGTTAACTTTTGACCAAAAATTAAATTTTGGTCAAAATAGATCAACTTTTGACAAAAAAGTCAACTTTGGTCAAAATGATCAACACTTGACCCAATGACCAACCCATTGGCCTTATATGTCAACTTTTGACCAAAAATTCAATTTTGGTTAAAATAGTCAATTTTTGAATTATTGACCAATTATTGACCTAATAAGCCAATCTTTGGCCAAAAGTAAACTTTGATTAAAATGGTAAATCCATGACCCAATGATAAACCCATTGATCCAGATAAGTTGACTTTTGAGCTAAAAAGTAAATTTTAGTCAAAAAAGTCAATTTTTGACCTAATGACCACCCATTGACCCAAATAGGTTGACTTTTGATCAAAAAGTCAACTTTGGTCAAAATGGTCAATTTTTAACCCAATGACCAACCCATAAACTTAAAAGGTCAACTTTTGACTAAAAAGTCATCTTTGGTCAAAATGGTCAGTTCTTTACCTAATTACCAACTTATTGGCCAAATAGGTCAACTTTTGACCAAAAAGTCAACTTTGGTCAAAATGGTCAATTTCTGACCCAATGACCACCCCCGCAAACCCATTGGGTTAACTTTTGACAAAAAATTCAATTTCAGTAAAAAAAGTCAATTTCTTTACCTAATGACCAATTATTGACCCAATATGTCAATCTCTGACCAAAAAGTCAACTTTATTCAAAATGGTTAATCCTTGACCCAATGACAAACCTATTGATGACTAAATAGGTCAACTTTTAACCAAAAAATCAATTTTTGATCTAATGACCACCTATTGACCCAATAGGTCAACTTTTGACCAAAAAGTCAACTTTGGTCAAAATGGTCAATTTTTGACCCAATGACCAACCCATTAACCCAATAGGTCAACTTTTGACCGAAAAGTCATCTTTGTTCAAAATGGCCAATTCTTGACCCAATTACCAACTCATTGACCAAGTAGGTCAACTTTTCACCAAAAAGCCAACTTTGGTCAAAATGATCAATTTTTGATCCAAAGACCACCCGGTTGACCCAATAGGTTAACTTTTGACCAACAATTTAATTTTGGTCAAAATAGGTCAACTTTTGACCAACAAGTCATCTTTGGTCAAAATGGTCAATTTCTGACCCAATGACCACCCCATTGACGCAATGGCTTAACTTTTGACCAAAAATTCAATTTTGGTCAAAAAAGTCAATTTTTAACCTAATGACCAATTATGGATCCAAAAAGTCAACCTTGGTCAAAATGGTCAATCCTTGACCCAATGATAAACCCATTGACCCAATAGGTCAACTTTTAACAAAAAAGTAAATTTTGCTCAAAATAGTTAATTTTTGATTAAAGACCACCCATTGACCCAATAGGTCAACTTTTGACCAAAAAGTCAATTTTTATAAAAATAGTGAATTTTTGACCTAATGACCAATTATTAACACATTAAGCTAATCTTTCACCACAAAGTCAACTTTTGGTCAAAATAGTCAATTTTGATTAAAGACCACCCATTGACCCAAATAGGTCAACTTTTGACCAAAAAGTCAACTTTGGACAAAATGATCAATCCATGACCCAATGAACAACCCTTTAGCCTAATAAGTCAACTTTAGACCAAAAAGTATATTTTGGTCAAAATAGTTAATTTTTGAATTAATGACCAATTATTCACCCAATAAGTCAATCTCTGACCAAAAAGTTAATTTTTGTCAAAATGGTCAATCCTTGACCCAATGAAAAACCCTTTGACCCAATAGATCAACTTTTGATCAAAAAGTCAATTTTAGTTAACATAGTCAATTTTTGACCTAATGACCACCCATAGACCCAATTGGTCAACTTTTGACCAAAAAGTTAACTTTAGTAAAAATGGTTAATTTTTGACCCAATGACAAACACATTGACCCAATAGGTCAACTTTTGACTAAAAAGTCAACTTTGGTCAAAATGGTCAATTTTTGATCCGATGATGACCCGGTTGACTAATGAGTTAACATTTGACCAGAAATTCAACTTGGCCAAAATAGTCAATTTTTGACCTAATGACCAATTATTGACCAAAAGTCACTCTCGACAAAAAGTCGACTTTAGTCAAAATGGTCGATCTTGACCTCGACAATGACCCATTGACCTAATAGGTCGACTTTCGACCAAAAAGTCGATTTTGGTCCAAATAGATCGACTTTTGACCTAATGACCACCCATTGACCCAATAGGTCGACTTTTGAACAAAAAGTCGACTTCGGTAAAAATGGTCGATTTTTGACCTAATGACTGACCGATTGACCCGATAGATCGACTTTTGACCAAAAAGTCATCGTTGATCAAAATGGTCGATTCTTGACCCAATTAGCGACTCATTGACCAAATAGGTCAAACTTTTGACCAAAAAGTCGACTTTGGTCGAAAATGGTCGATTTCGACCTAATGACGCCAGTTGACCCGATGTGTTAACTTTTGACCAAAAATTCAATTTTGGTCGAAATAGTCAAATTTTGAGTCGATAGTCGAATTTGGTCAAAATAGTCAATTTTGGTCGAAATAATCGATTTTTGACCTAATGACCGACCATTGACCCAATAGGTCAACTTTTGACCAAAAAGTCAACTTTGGTCAAAATGGACAATTTCTGACCAAAGACAAACCTACTGACCCAAAATATCAACTTTTGACCAAAAAAGTCATCTTTAGTAAAAATATTTAATTCTTGTCCCAATTACCAACTCATTTACTAAATATGTCAACTTTTGACAAAAAAAGTCAACTCTGGTCAAAATGGACAATTTCTGACCCAATGACTAGCCTGTTCACCCAATGGGTTAACTTTTAACAAAAAATTCAATTTTTGTCAAAATAGGTCAACTTATGACCAAAAAGTTATCTTTGGTTCAAATGGTCATATTTCTGACCCAATGACTCCCCCATCATTAACCAAATGAGTTAACTTTTGACCAAAAATTCATTTTTTGTCAAAATACTCATTTTTGACCTAATGACCAATTATTGACCCAATAAGTCAATCTCTGACCAAAACGTCAACTTTGGTCAAAATGGTCAATGCTTGACCCAATGACAAACCCACTGACCCAATAGGTCAACTTTCACCAAAAAGACAAACTTAGTCAAAATAGTCAACTTTGGTCAAAATAGTAAATTTTTGACCTAATGACCACCCATTGACCTAATAGGTCAACTTTTGACCAAAAAGTTAACTTTGGTCAAAATGGTCAATTTTTAATCCAATGACCAATCCATTGACCCAATAGATCAACTTTTGACCAAGATAGCCAATTCTTGACCCAATTACCAACTCATTGACCAAATATGTCAACTTTTGACCAAAAAGACAAGTTTGGTCAAAATGGTCAGTTTTTGACCCATCGACCACCCCGTTAACCCAATGGTTTAACTTTTGACCAAATATTCAATTTTGGCCAAAATAGTCAATTTTTAACCTAATGACGATTATTGACCCGATAAGTCGATCTCGACAAAAAAGTTAACTTTAGCTGAAAATGAGTCGATCCTTGACCCACTAGCGAACCCATTGACCTAAAAGGTCAACTATTGACCAAAAGTCAATTTTGGCCAAAATAGTCGATTTTTGACCTAATGACCTCCTATTGACTAATGACCACTCATTGACCCAATAAATCGACTTTTGACCAAAAAGTCAACTTTGGTAAAAATGATCGATTTTTGACCCGATGACTAACCATTTGAGCCGATAGATCAACTTTTGACCAAAAAGTCATCTTTGGTCAAAATGGTCAATTCTTTATCGATGATCGACTCATTGACCAAATAGGTCGACTTTTGACCAAAAAGTCGACTTTGGTTAAAATGGTCGATTTTTGACACAATATGCCAGCATTGACCAATAGGTCTAACTTTTGACCAAAAATTCAATTTTGGTCAAAATAGGTCAACATTTGAGTAAAAAATCAATTTTGGTCAAAATAGTCAATTTTTGACCTAATGACCACCCATTGACCCAATAAGATCGACTTTTGACGAAAAGTCGACTTTGGTCAAAATAATTGATTTTGACCCGATGACGAACCCATTGACCCAATATATCAACTATTGACCGAAAGAGTCATCTTGATAAAATTAGTCAAAATCTTAACCCAATTACCGACTCATTTACTAAATATGTCGACTTTTGACCAAAAAGTCGACTTTGGTCAAAATGGTCGATTCGATTTCGATAGCCCCAACACACCATAGCTAGTTAACTTTTAACAAAAATTCAATTTTGAGTCGAAATTGAGTTGACTTATGACCAAAAAGTCATATTTGGTCAAAATGGTCGAATTCTGACCCAATGACCCCCTCGTTAACCCAATGGGTTAAATTTTGAGCTAATGACCAAATGGGTCAAAATGTCGATTGCTAATGACCAATTATTAACCCAATAAGTCAATCTCTGACCAAAAGGTAAACTTTGGTCAAAATGCTCAATACTTGACCCATTGACAAACCAATTGACCCAATAGATCATCTTTGACCAAAAAGTCAATTTTGGTCAAAATAGTTAATTTTGAGTCGAAATAGTCGATTTTGACTAGTGTTGCCCATTGACCTGATAAGTCGACTTTTGACCAAAAAGTTAACTTTGGTCGAAATGGTCAATTTCGGATCCAATGACCAGCCCAGTTGACCCGATAGATCAGCTTTTGACCAAAAGTCATCTTCGGTCGAAATGGTCGATTCTTGACCCGATGACAGACTCATCGACCAAATAGGTCAACTTTTGACCAAAAAGACAACTTTGGTCAAAATGGTTAATTTTTGACCAAACGTCCACCCCGTTGACCCAATGGGTTAACTTTTGACCAAAAATTTAATTTTGGTCTAAATAGGTCAACTTTTTACGAAAAATTCATCTTTCGTCAAAATGGTCGATTCGACCCGATGACCACCGTTCGACTCAGATGGGTTAACTTTTGACCAAAAATTCAATTTTGGTCAAAATAGTCGACTTTTCACCTAATGACCGATTATTGGCCCGATAAGTCGATCTCTGACCAAAAAGTCGACTTTGGTCAAAATGCTTAATCCTTGACCCCGATAACAAACCCATTGACCTGATAGGTCAACTGTTGACCAAAAAGTCAATTTTAGTCAAAATAGTCAATTATTGACCTGATGACCACTCATGGACCCAATAAGTCAAATTTTGACCAAAAAGTCAACTTTGGTCAAAATGGTCAATTTTTGACCCAATGACAAACCCATTGACCCAATATATCAACTTTTCACCAAAAATTCATCTTAAAAAAATGAGTCGATTCTTGACCCGATTACCAACGCATTTACCAAATTAGTCGACTTTTAACCAAAAAGTCAACTTTGGTGAAATGGATAATTTCTTACCTGATGACCCCCCCCCGTCGTTAACCCAATGGGTTAACTATTGACCAAAAATTCAATTTTGGTCAAAATAGTCAAAATTTGACCTAATGACCAATTATTGACCCAACAAGTCAATCTCTGTAAAAAAAGTCAACTTCGGTCTAAATGGTCGATCCTTGACCCAATGACAAACCCATTGACCCAATAGATGAACTTCTAACCAAAAAGTCAATTTTGGTCAAAATAGTCAATTTTTGACATGACCAATTATTGACTCAGTAAGCCGACTCTCGACCAAAAGTCAACTTTGGTCATAATAGTCAAACCTTGACCCAATAACTCAACTTTTGACCAAAAAGTCAATTTTGACCTATTGACCACCCATTGACCTAATAGGTCAACTTTTGACCAAAAATTCAACTTTGGTAAAAATGGTTAATTTTTGACCAAATGGCCAACCCATTGACCCAACAGATCAACTTTTGACTAAAAAGTCATCTTTGGTCAAAACGGTCAATTCTTGAGCCAATTACCAGCACATTGGCCAAATAGGTCAACCTTTGATCAAAAACTCAACTTTGGTCCAAATGGTCAATTTCTGACCCAATGACAACCCCGTTGACCCATGGGGTTAACTTTTGACAAAAAATTCAATTTTGGTCAAAAAAGTCAATTTTTGACTTAATGACAAATTATTAACCCAATAAGTCAATCTCTGACTAAAAATTCAACTTTGGTCAAAATGGTCAATCCTTGACCCAATAGTCAACTTTTGACCAAAAAGTCAATTTTGGTTAAAATAGTTAATTTTTGACCTAATGAGCACTCATTGACCCAAATAGGTCAACTTTTGACCAAAAAGTCAACTATGGTCAAAATGGTCAACTTTTGACCCAATGACTGACAAATTGATCCAATAGGATCGACTTTTGACTAAAAAGTCATCTTTGGTCAAAATGGCCAATTATTGACCCAATTTCCTACTCATTGGCCAAATAAGTTAACTTTCGTCAAAATGATCAATTTCTGACCCAATGACCACCCCGTTTACCCATTAGTTTAACTTTTGACCAAAAATTCAATTTTGGTCAAAATTGACAATTTTTCACCTAATCACCAATTATTGACCCAATAAGTCAATCTCTGACCAAAAAGTCAACTTTGGTCAAAATGGTTAATGCTTGACCCAATGAAAAACCCATTGACCCAATAGGTTAATATTTTACAAAAAAGTTAATTTTAGTTAAAATAGTCAATTTTTGACCTAATGACCACCCATTGACTGAATAGGTCAACTTTTGACCAAAAAGTTAACTTTAAAAATGGATAATTTTTGACCCAATGACCAACCCAATGACAAACCCAATGACCCAATAGATTAACTTTTGACCAAAAAGTCAACTTTAGTTAAAATGCTTAATTCTTGACCCAATTACCAACACATTTACCAAATAAGTTAACTTTTGACGAAAAAGTCAACTTGGTCAAAATGGACAATTTCTGACACAATGACCACCACCCTCCGTTCAACCAATGGGTTAACTTTTGACAAAAAATTCAATTTTGGTCAAAATAAGTCAACTTTTGAACAAAAAGTCATCTTTGGTCACAATGGACTATTTCTGACCCAATGACCCCCCCGTTAACCCAAAGGGTTAACTTTTGACCAAAAATTCAATTTTGATCAAAATAGTCAATTTTTGACCTAATGACCAATTATTGACCCAATAAGTCAATCTCTGACCAAAAGTCAACTTTGGTCAGAATGGTCAATCCTTACCCCCAATGACAAACCCATTGACCCAATAGGTCAACTTTTGACCAAAAACTCAATTTTAGTTAAAATAGTCAATTTTTTACTTCATGACCAATTATTGACCTAATAAGCCAATCTCTGACCAAAATAACAACTTTGGTCAAAATGGTTAATCCTTGACCCAATGACCAACCCGTTAACCTAGTAGGTCAACTTTTGACCAAAAAGTCAACTTTGGTCAAAATGATCAACACTTGACCCAAAGACCAACCCATTGGCCTAATAGGTCAACTTTTGACCAAAGAGTCAATTTTGGTTAAAATAGTCAATTTTGAATTGATCGACCAATTATTGACACTAATAAGCCAATCTTTGACCAAAAAGTCAACTTTGGTTAAAATGGTCAATCCTTGACCCAATGATGAACCCATTGACCCAATAAGTCAACTTTTGACCTAAAAGTAAATTTTAGTCAAAATAGTCAACTTTTGACCTAATGAACTCCCATTGACCAAATAGGACAACTTTTGACCAAAAAGTCAACTTTGGTCAAAATGGTCAATTTTGACCCAATGACCAACCCATTGACTCAAAAGGTCAACTTTTAACTAAAAAGTCATCTTTGGCCAAAATGGTCAGTTCTTGACCTAATTATCAACTTATTGTCAAATAGAGTCGACTTTCTGACTAAAAAGTCGAACTTTGGTCGAAATGGTCGATTTCGACCGATAATGGCCGATTAACCCATTGGGTTAACTTTTGACCAAAAATTAAATTTCAGTAAAAAAAGTCAATTTTTTACCTAATGACCAACTATTGACCCAATATGTCAATCTCTGACTAAAAAGTCAACATTGGTCAAAATGGTTAATCCTTGACCCAATGACAAACCTATTGACCAAATAGGTCAACTTTTGACCAAAGAATCAATTTTTGACCTAATGACCACCTATTGACCCAATATGTCAACTTTTGACCAAAAAGTCAACTTTGGTCAAAATGGTCAATTTTTAACCCAATGACCAACCCATTAACCCAATAGGTCAAATTTTGACCAAAAATTCATCTTTGTTCAAAATGGTCAATTCTTGACCTAATTACCAACTCATTGACCATATAGGTCAACTTTTGACCCAAAAGTCAACTTTGGTCAAAATGGTCAATTTCCGACCCAATGACCAGCCCTTGACCCAATAGGTTAACTCTTGACCGAAAATTCAATTTTGGTCAAAATAGGTTAACGTTTGACAAAAAAGTCATCTTTGGTCAAAATAGTCAATTTCTGACCCAATGACCACACCGTTGACCCAATGGGAAAACTTTTGTCCAAAAATTTAATTTTGGTCAAAATAGTTAATTTTTTACCTAAAGACCAATTATTGACCCAATAAGTCAATCTCTGACCTAAAAGTCAACTTTGGTCAAAATGGTCAATCCTTGAACCAATGATAAACCCATTGACCCAATAGGTCAACTTTGACCAAAAAGTCAATTTTGGTCAATATAGTCAATTTTTGACCTAATGACCACCCATTGACCCAATGGTCAACTTTTGACCAAAAAGTTAACTTTGGTCAAAATGGTCAATTTTTGCCCCAATGACCAACTCATTGACCCAATTGATTAACTTTTGACAAAAAATTAAACTTTGGTCGAAATGGTCAATTCTTGACCAAATTGCCAACTCATTGACCAAATATGTCAACTTTTGACCAAAAAGTCAACTTTGGTCAAAAAGGTCAATTTCTGTTCCAAGGACCACTCCATTGACCCAATGGGTTAACTTTTGACCAAAAATTCAATTTTGGTCAAAATAGTTAATTTTTCACCTAATGACCAATTATTGACCCAAAAGTCAATTTCTGACCAAAAAGTCAACTTTGGTCAAAATGGTCAATTTTTGCCCCAATGACAACCTCATTGACCCAATTGATTAACTTTTGACAAAAAATTAAACTTTGGTCGAAATGGTCAATTCTTGACCAAATTGCCAACTCATTGACCAAATATGTCAACTTTTGACCAAAAAGTCAACTTTGGTCAAAAAGGTCAATTTCTGTTCCAATGACCACTCCATTGACCCAATGGGTTAACTTTTGACCAAAAATTCAATTTTGGTCAAAATAGTCAATTTTTCACCTAATGACCAATTATTGACCCAAAAGTCAATCTCTGACCAAAAAGTCAACTTTGGTCAAAATGGTCAATCCTTGACCCAATGACAAACCTATTGACACAATAAGTCAACTTTAAACCGAAAAGTTAATTTTAGTAAAAATAGTCAATTTTTGACCTAATGACCACCCATTGACCCAATAGGCCAACTTTTGACCAAAAAGTAAACTTTGGTCAAAATGGTCAATATTAGACCCAATGACAACTTTGACCAAAAAGTCAATTTTGGTCAAAATAGTCAATTTTTGATCTAATGGCAACCATTGACCCAATAGGTCAACATTTGACCAAAAACTCAACTTTGGTCAAAATGGTCAATTTTTTACCCAATGTCCAACTTATTGACCCAAAAGGTCAACTTTTGACTAAAAAGTCATCTTTGGTCAAAATGGCCAGTTCTTAACCCAATTACCAACTCTTTGGCCAAATAGGTCAAATTTTGACCAAAAAGTCAACTTTGGTCAAAATGGTTAATTTGTGACCCAATGACCCCCCGTGACCCATTGGGTTAACTTTTGACTAAAATTCAATTTTAGTCAAAAAAGTCAATTTTTGAAGTCATGACCAAGTATTTACCCAATAAGTCAATCTCTGACCAAAAAGTCAACTTTGGTCAAAAAGGTGAATTCTTGTCCCAATGATAAACGCATTGACCAAATAGGTCAACTTTTGACCAAAAAATCAAATTTGGTCAAAAGAGTCAATTATTGACCTATGACCACCCATTGACCCAATAGCTCAACTTTTGACCAAAAAGTCAACTTTCGTCAAAATGGTTAATTTTTTACCCAATGGCTAACCCATTAACCCAATAGGTCAACTTTTGACCAAAAAGTCATCTTTATTCAAAATGGTCAATTCTTGACCCAATTACCAACTCATTGACCAAATAGTTCAACTTTTGAGCCAAAAATTAACTTTGGTCAAAATGGTCAATAGGTTAACTTTTGAGCAAAAATTAAATTTTGGTCAAAATAGGTCAACTTTTGACCAAAATGTCAACTTTGGTCAAAATGATCAACACTTGACCCAATGACCATCCCATTGGCCTAATAGGTCAACTTTTGACCAAAAAGTCAATTTTGGTTAAAATAGTCAATTTTTGAATTATTGACCAATTATTGACCTAATAAGCCAATCTTTGACCAAAAAGTCAACTTTGATTAAAATGGTAAATCCATGACCCAATGACAAACCCATTGACCCAATAAGTCAACTTTTGAGCTAAAAGTAAATTTTAGTCAAAATAGTCAATTTTTGACCTAATGACCACCCATTGACCCAAATAGGTCAACTTTTGATCAAAAAGTCAACTTTGGTCAAAATGGTCAATTTTTAACCCAATGACCAACCCATTAACTTAAAAGGTCAACTTTTGACTAAAAAGTCATCTTTGGTCAAAATGGTCAGTTCTTTACCTAATTACCAACTTATTGGCCAAATAGGTCAACTTTTGACCAAAAAGTTAACTTTGGTCAAAATGGTCAATTTCTGACCCAATGACCACCCCCGCTAACCCATTGGGTTAACTTTTGACCAAAAATTCAATTTAGGTAAAAAAAGTCAATTTTTTTACCTAATGACCAATTATTGACCCAATATGTCAATCTCTGACCAAAAAGTCAACTTTGGTCAAAATGGTTAATCCTTGACCCAATGACAAACCTATTGACTAAATCGGTCAACTTTTAACCAAAAAATCAATTTTTGATCTAATGACCACCTATTGACCCAATAGGTCAACTTTTAACCAAAAAGTCAACTTTGGTCAAAATGGTCGATTTTGACCCAATGACCAACCCATTAACCTGATAGGTTAACTTTCGACGAAAAAGTCATCTTTGTTCAAAATGGCCAATTCTTGACCCAATTACCAACTCATTGACCAAATAGGTTAACTTTTCACCAAAAAGCCAACTTTGGTCAAAATGATCAATTTTTGATCCAAATACCACCCGGTTGACCCAATAGGTTAACTTTTGACCAACAATTTAATTTTGGTCAAAATAGGTCAACTTTTGACCAACAAGTCATCTTTGGTCAAAATGGTCAATTTCTGACCCAATGACCACCCCATCGACGCAATGGGTTAACTTTTGACCAAAAATTCAATTTTGGTCAAAATAGTCAATTTTTAACCTAATGACCAATTATGGATCCAAAAAGTCAATCTCTGACCAAAAAGTCAACATTGGTCAAAATGGTCAATCCTTGACCCAATGATAAACCCATTGACCCAATAGGTCAACTTTTAACGAAAAAGTAAATTTTGCTCAAAATAGTCAATTTTTTATTAAAGACCACCCATTGACCCAATAGGTCAACTTTTGACCAAAAAGTCAATTTTTATAAAAATAGTCAATTTTTGACCTAATGACCAATTATTAACACATTAAGCTAATCTTTCACCACAAAGTCAACTTTTGGTCAAAATAGTCAATTTTTGATTAAAGACCACCCATTGACCCAAATAGGTAAACTTTTGACCAAAAAGTCAACTTTGGACAAAATGATCAATCCATGACCCAATGAACAACCCTTTAGCCTAATAAGTCAACTTTAGACCAAAAAGTAAATTTTGGTCAAAATAACTAATTTTTGAATAAATGACCAATTATTAACCCAATAAGTCAATCTCTGACCAAAAAGTTAATTTTTGTCAAAATGGTCAATCCTTGACCCAAAGAAAAACCCTTTGACCCAATAGATCAACTTTTGATCAAAAAGTCAATTTTAGTTAACATAGTCAATTTTTGACCTAATGACCACCCATAGACCCAATAGGTCAACTTTTGACCAAAAAGTTAACTTTAGTAAAAATGGTTAATTTTTGACCCAATGACAAACACATTGACCCAATAGGTCAACTTTTGACTAAAATGTCATCTTGGTCAAAATGGTTATCTTTGGTCAAAATGGTCAATTCTTGACCCAATTACCAACTCATTGACCAAATAGGTCAACTTTTGACCAAAAAGTCAACTTTGGTCAAAATGGTCAATTTTTGACCCAATGACCAACCCGTTGACCTAATGGGTTAACATTTGACCAAAAATTCAACTTTGGCCAAAATAGTCAATTTTTGACCTAATGACCAATTATTGACCCAAAAAGTCACTCTCTGACCAAAAAGTCAACTTTGGTCAAAATGGTCAATCCTTGACCCAATGACAAACCCATTGACCCAATAGGTCACTTTTGACAAAAAGTCGATTTTGGTCGAAATAGTCGATTTTTAACCTAATGTCCACTCATTGACCCAATAGATTGACTTTTGAATAAAAAGTCGACTTCGGTAAAAATGGTCGATTTTTGACACGATGACCGACCCATTGACCCGATAGATCGACTTTTGACCAAAAGTCATCGTCGATCAAAATGGTCAATTCTTGACCCAATTAGCAACTCATTGACCAAATAGGTCAAACTTTTGACCAAAAAGTCAATTTTGGTCAAAATGGTGAATTTCTGACCTAATGACTACCCCGTTGACCCTATGTGTTAACTTTTGACCAAAAATTCAATTTTGGTCAAATAGGTCAAATTTTGAGTCAATAGTCAAATTTGGTCAAAATAGTCTATTTTGGTCAAAATAATCAATTTTTGACCTAATGACCACCCATTGACCCAATAGGTCAACTTTTGACCAAAAAGTCAACTTTGGTCGAAATGAACGATTTCGACTGATAATGAGCCTGTCGACCAAAATATCGACTTTTGACCAAAAAGTCATCTTCGAGTAAAAATAGTTAATTCTTTTCCCGATTACTGACTCATTTACTTAAATATGTCGACTTTTGACAAAAAAGTCAACTACGGTCAAAATGGACGATTTCGACCCGATGACTACCCCGTTCACTGATAGGTTAACTTTTAACCAAAAATTCAATTTTTGTCAAAATAGGTCAACTTTTGACCAAAAAGTTATCTTTGGTTAAAATGGTCATATTTCTGACCCAATGACACCCCCCCCCTCGTTAACCCAATGAGTTAACTTTTGACCAAAAATTCATTTTTGGTCAAAATACTAATTTTTTACCTAATGACCAATTATTGACCTAATAAGTCAATCTCTGACCAAAAAGTCAACTTTGTTCAAAATGGTCAATGCTTGACCCAATGTCAAACCCATTGACCCAATAAGTCAACTTTGACCAAAAAGAAAAACTTAGTCAAAATAGTCAATTTTGGTCAAAATAGTAAATTTTTGACCTAATGACCACCCATTGACCTAATAGGTTAACTTTTGACCAAAAAGTTAACTTTGGTTAAAATGGTCAATTTTGGATCCAATGACCAACACATTGACCCAATAGATCAAATTTTGACCAAGAAGTCATCTTCGGTCAAAATGGCCAATCCTTGACCCAATTACCAACTCATTGACCAAATAAGTCAACTTCTGACGAAAAAAACAAGTTTGGTCAAAATGGTCAGTTTCTGACCCAACGACCACCCCGTTAACCCAATGGTAAAAACATTTGACCAAATATTCAATTTTGGCCAAAATAGTCAATTTTTAACCTAATGACCAATTATTGACCCAATAAGTCGATCTCTGACAAAAAAGTTAACTTTGGCCAAAATGGTCAATCCCTGACCCACCGACGAGACCCATTGACCTAAAAGGTCAACTGTTGACCAAAAAGTCAATTTTTGCCAAAATAGTCAATTTTTGACCTAATGACCTCCCATTGACCTAATGACCACCCATTGACCCAATAGGTCAACTTTTGACCAAAAAGTCAACTTTGGTAAAAATGGTCAATTTCTGACCCAATGACTAACCCATTGACCCAATAGATCAACTTTTGACCAAAAAGTCATCTTCGGTCAAAATGGTCAATTCTTTATCCAATTATCAACTCATTGACCAAATAGGTCAACTTTTGACCAAAAAGTCAACTTTGGTCAAAATGGTTAATTTTTGACCCAATGACCACCCCGTTGACCCAATGGGTTAACCTTTGACCAAAAATTCAATTTTGGTCAAAATAGGTCAACTTTTGAGTAAAAAATCAAATTTGGTCAAAATAGTCAATTTTTGACCTAATGACCACCCATTGACCCAATAGGTCAACCTTTGACCAAAAAGCCAACTTTGGTCAAAATAGTCAATTTTTCACCCCGATAATGAGCCTATTGACCCAATATATCAACTATTGACCAAAGAGTCATCTTCAGTAAAATTAGTCAAAATCTTAACCCAATTACCAACTCATTTACTAAATAGGTCAACTTTTGACCAAAAAGTCAACTTTGCTCAAAATGGACAATTTCAGACTCAATGACCACTCCTGCCACACTAGCCAGGTTAACTTTTAACAAAAAATTCAATTTTAGTCAAAATTGGTCAACTTTTGACCAAAAAATCAATTTCGGTCAAAATAGTCAATTTTTGACCTAATGACCAAACATTGACCAAATAGGTCAACTTTTGACCAAAAAGTCCACTTTGGTGAAAATTTTCAATTTCTGACCCAATGACCACCCCGATGACCCATTGGGTTAACTTTTGACAAAAAATTTAATTTTAGTCAAAAAAGTCAATTGTTTTTGCTAATGACCAATTATTAACCCAATAAGTCAATCTCTGACCAAAAGATCAACTTTCGTCAAAATGGTGAATCCTTGACCCAATGACAAACCCATTGACCCAATAGGTCAAATTTTGACCAAAAAATTAATTTCGGTCAAAATAGTCAATTGACCGAATGACCACCCATTGGCTCAATAAGTCAACTTTTGACCAAAAAGTCAACTTTGGTCAAAATGGTCAATTTTTGACCCAATATATAAACTTTTGACCAAAAAGTCAACCTCAGTAAAAATGGTCAATTCTTAACACAATTACCAAACTCATTTACCAAATAGGTCAACTTTTGACCAAAAAGTTAACTTTAGTCAAAATGGACAACTTCTGACCCAATGACCATCCGGTTGACCCAATAGGTTAACTTTTGACCAAAAATTCAATTTTGGTCAAAATAAGTCAACTTTTGACCAAAAAGTCATCTTTGGTCAAAATGGTCAATTTCTGACCCAATGACCACCCCATTGACCCAGTGGGTTAAATTTTGTCAAACAATTCAATTTTGGTCAAAATAGTAAATTTTTGACCTCATAACCAATTATTGACCAAAAAAGTCGATCTCTGACCAAAAAGTCAACTTTGGTCAAACTGATCAATCCTTGACCCAATGACAAACCCATTGACCCAATACATGAACTTTAGACCAAAAAGTAAATTTTGGTCAAAATGGTCAATTTTTGACTTAATGACCACCCACTGACCCAACAGGTCAACTTTTGACCAAAAAGTCAATTTTTATCAAAATAGTAAATTTTTGACCTAATGACCAATTATTGACCCAGTAAGTCAATCTTTGACCACAAAGTCAATTTTGGTCAAAATGGTCAATCCTTGTCCCAATGACCAACCCATTGACCCAATAGGTCAACTTTTGACCAAAAAGTCAACTTTGGACAAAACGATCAATCCTTAACCTAATGACCAACCCATTAGCCTAATAGGTAAACTTTTGACCAAAAAGTCAATTTTGGTCAAAATAGTCAATTTTTGAATTAATGACCAATTATTGACCCAATAAGTCAATCTCCGACCAAAAAGATAATTTTTGTCAAAATGGTCAATCTTTGACCCAAAGACAAACTCATTAACCCAATAGGTCAACTTTTAACCAAAAAGTCATCTTTGTTCAAAATGGTTAATTTTTGACCCAATTACCAACTTATTGACCAAATAGGTAAACTTTTGACCAAAAAGTCTAATTTTGTCAAAATGGTCAATTTCTGACCCAATGACCACCCCGTTCACCCAATGGGTTAACTTTTGACTAAAAATTCAAATTTGGTCAAAATAGTCAAATTTTGACCTAATGACTAATTATTGACCCAATAAGTCAATCTCTGACCAAAAAGTCAACCTTTGTTAAAATTGTCAATCCTTGACCCAATGACAAACCCATTGACCCAATAGGTGAACTTTTAACCAAAAAGTCAATTTTGGTCAAAATAGTTAATTTTTTACATCATGACCACCCATTTACCCAATAGGTCAACTTTTGACCAAAAAGTTAACTTTGGTCAAAATGGTCAATTTTTGACCCAATGACTAACCCATTGACCCAATAGATCAACTTTTAACCAAAAAGTCATCTTCGGTCAAAATAGTCAATTCTTGACCCGATTACCAACTCATTGACCAAATAGGTCAACTTTTGACCAAAAAGTCAACTTTGGTCAAAATGGTCAATTTCTGACCCAATGACCACCCCGCTGACCCAATGGGTTAAATTTTGACCAAAATTCAATTTTGGTCAAAATAGGTCAACTTTTGACCAAAAATTCATTTTTCGTCAAAATGGTCAATTTCTGACCCAATGACCACCCCGTTGACCCAGTGGGTTAACTTTTGACAAAAAATTCAATTTTGGTCAAAATTGTTAATTTTTCACCTAATGTCCAATTATTCACCAGATAAGTCAATCTCCGACCAAAAAGTTAACTTTGGTCAAATAATCAATCCTTGACCCATGACAAACCCATTGACCCAAAAGGTCATCTTTTTACCAAAAAGTCAATTTTAGTCAAAATAACCAAATTTTGACGTAATGAACACCCATTGACCAAATAGGTCAACTTCTGACCAAAAAGTTAATTTTGGTCAAAATGGTCAATTTTTGACCCAATGGCCAACCCATTGACCCAATAGATCAACTTTTGACCAAAAAGTCATCTTTAATCAAAATGGTCAATTGTTGAAGCAATTACCAACTAATTTACCAAATATGTCATCTTTTGACCAAAAGT
The DNA here is from genome assembly GCA_022702705.1 of Papilionanthe hookeriana x Papilionanthe teres. NCBI lineage: Eukaryota > Viridiplantae > Streptophyta > Magnoliopsida > Asparagales > Orchidaceae > Papilionanthe > Papilionanthe hookeriana x Papilionanthe teres. Next base: position 19,682,988 of record CM040438.1, read on the forward strand.
CAACTTTTGTTAAAATGGTCAATTTCTGACCCAATAACCACCCCCCCGCGTTCACCCAATGGGTTAACTTTTGGCAAAAAATTTAATTTTGGTTAAAATAGGTCAATTTCGAACAAAAAGTCATCTTTGGTAAAAATGATCAATTTCTGACCCAATGATCCCCCCACGTTAACCCAATGGGTTAACTTTTGACCAAAAATTCAATTTTGGTCAAAATAGTCATTTTTTGACCTAATGACCAATTATTGACCCAATAAGTCAATCTCTGACTAAAAAGTCATCTTTGGTCAGAATGGTCAATCCTTACCCCTATGACAAACCCATTGACCCAATAGGTCAACTTTTGACCAAAAAGCTAATTTTAGTCAAAATAGTCAATTTTTCACTTAATGACCAATTATTGACCTAGTAAGCCAATCTCTGACCAAAAAGTCAACTTTGGTCAAAATGATCAATCTTTGACTCAAAGACCAACCCATTAACCCAGTAGGTCAAATTTTGACCAAAAAGTTAACTTTGGTTAAAATGATTAACACTTGACCCAATGACCAACCCATTGGCCTAATATGTCAACTTTTGACTAAAAAATCAATTTTGGTCAAAATAGTCAATTTTTGAATTATTGACCAATTATTAACCTAATAAGCCAAACTCAGGCAAAAAAGTCAACTTTGGTCGAAAGGGTCAATTCTTGACCCAATGACAAACCCGTTGACCCAATAAGTCAACTTTTGACTAAAAGGTCAATTTTTGTCAAAATAGTAAATTTTTGACCTTATGACCACCCATTGACCTAATAGGTCAACTTTTAAACAAAAATTCAACTTTGGTCAAAAGGGTCAACTTTTGACCCAACGACCAACCCAGAGACCTAATAGATCAACTTTTGACTAAAAAGTCATCTTTGGTCAAAATGGTCAATTCTTGACCCAATTACCAACTCATTGGCCAAATAGGTCAACCTTTGACCAAAAACTCAACTTTGGTCCAAATGGTCAATTTCTGACCCAATGACAACCTCGTTGACCCTTTGAGTTAACATTTGACTAAAAATTTAATTTTGGTCAAAAAAGTCAATTTTTGACCTAATGACCAATTATTAACCCAATAAGTCAATCTCTGACCAAAAAGTCAACTTTGGTCAAAATGGTCAATCTCTGACCCAATGACAAACCCATTGACCCAATAGGTTAACTTTTGACCAAAAAGTCAATTTTGGCCAAAATAGTCAATTTTTAACCTAATGAGCACCCATTGACCCAAATACGTCAACTTTTGACTAAAAAGCCAACGTTGGTCAAAATTGTCAATTTTTTATCCAATGACCAACCCCCAATAGGTCAACTTTTGACTAAAAAGTCATCTTTGGTCAAAATGGTCAGTTCTTGACCCAATTACCAACTCATTGGCCAAATAGGTCAACTTTTGACCGAAAAGTCAACTTTGGTCAAAATGGTCAATTTCTGACCCAACGACCACCCCATTCACCCATTAGGTTAATTTTTGACCAAAAATTCAATTTTTGTCAAAAAAAGTAAATTTTTGACCTAATGACCAATTATAAACCCAATAAGTCAATCTCTAACAAAAAAGTCAACTTTGGTAAAAATGGTGAATCCTTGATGACAAACCCATTGAACCAATATGTCAACTTTTAACCAAAAAATCTATTTCGGTCAAAATAATCAAATTTTGACCTAATGACCACCCATTGACCCAGTATGTCAACTGTTGACAAAAAAGTTAACTTTGGTCAAAATGGTCAATTTTTAACCCAATGACCTACCCCTAACCTAATAGATCAACTTTTGACTAAAAAGTCATCTTTGTTCAAAATTGTCAATTCTTGACACAATTACCAACTCATTAACCAAATAGGTCAACTTTTAACCAAAAAGTGAACTTTGGTCAAAATGATCAATTTCTAACCCAATGACCACCACGTTGACCCAATAGGCTAACTTTTGACCAAAAATTCAATTTTGGTAGAAATAGGTCAACTTTTGATCAAAAAGTCTTCTCTGGTCAAAACGGTCATTTTTTGACCCAATGACGACCCCATTGACCCAATAGGTTAACTTTTGACAAAAAAAATTCAATTTTGGTCAAAATAGTCAATTTTTGACCTAATGACCAATTGTTGACCCAAAAAATCAATCTCTGACCAAAAAGTCAACTTTGGTCAAAATGATTAATCTTTGACCCAATTACAAACCCATTGACCCAATAAGTCAACTTTTGACCAAAAAGTAAATTTTTGTCAAAATAGTCAATTTTTGATTTAATGACCTCCCATTGACCCAATAGGTCATCTTTTGACCAAAAAGTCAATTTTTGTCAAAATAATTAATTTTTGACCTAATGACCAATTACAGACCCAGTAAGCCAATCTTTGAACACAAAGTCAACTTTGGACAAAACGATTAATTCTTGACCCAATGACAAACCCATTGACCCAATAAGTCAACTTTTGACCAAAAAGTCAATTTTTGGTCAAAATATTCAATTTTTGACTTAATGACCACCCATTGACCTAATAGGTCAACTTTTGACCAAAAATTCAACTTCGGTCAAAATGGTCAATTTTTGACCCAATGACCAACCCATTGACCCAATAGATCAACTTTTAACAAAAAAGTCATCTTTGCTCAAAATGATCAATTCTTGACCCAATTACCAACACATTGGCCAAATAGGTCAACCTTTGACCAAAAACGCAACTTTCGTCCAAATGGTCAATTTCTGACCTAATGACAACCCAGTTGACCAAATAGGTTAACTTTTGACTAAAAAGTCATCTTTGGTCAAAATGGTCAGTTCTTGATCCAAATACAAACTCATTGGCCAAATATAACAACTTTTGACCAAAAAGTCAAGTTTGTTCAAAATAGTCAATTTTTAATCTAATGAGCACCCATTGACCCAATAGGTCAACTTTTGACCAAAAAGTCAACTTTGGTCAAAATGTTCAATTTTTGACCCAATGACCAACCCATTGACCCAATATAGGTCAACTTTTGAGTAAAAAGTCATCTTTGGTCAAAATGGTTAGTACTTGACCCAATTACCAACTCATTGGCCAAATAGGTCAACTTTTGACCAAAAAGTCAACTTTTGTCAAAATGATCAATTTCTAACCCAATAACCTCCCCGTTAACCCATTGGGTTAACTTTTGACCAAATCTTCAATTTTAGTCAAAAAAGTTAATTTTTGACATAATGACCAATTATTGACCCAATAAGTAAATCTCTAACCAAAAAGTCAACTTTGGTCAAAATGGTGAATCCTTGACCCAATGAGAAACCCATTGACCCAATATGTCAACTTTTGACCAAAAAATCAATTTTGGTCAAAATAGTTAATTTTTGACCTAATGATCACCCATTGACCCGATAGGTCAACTTTTGACCAAAATGTTAACTTTGGTCAAAATGCTCAATTTTTGACCTAACGACCAACTCATTAACCCAATAGGTCAACTTTTGTCCAAAAAGTCATCTTTGTTCAAAATGGTCAATTCTTGACCCAATTACCAACTCGTTAACCAAATAGGTCAACTTTTGACCAAAAAATCAACTTTGGCCAAAATGGTCTATTTCTGACCCAATGACCACCCAGTTGACCCAATAGGTTAACTTTTGACCAAAAATTTAATTTTGGTCAAAATAGGTCAACTTTTGTCCAAAAAGTCATCTTTGGTCAAAATGGTCAATTTCTGACCCAATGACCACCCCATCGACCCAATGAGTTAACTTTTGACAAAAAAATTAAATTTTGGTCAAAATAGTCAATTTTTTACTTAATGACTAATTATTGACCCAAAAAGCCAATCTCTGACCAAAAAGTAAACTTTTGTCAAAATGGTCAATCCTTGACCCAATGACAAACTCACTGACCCAATAGGTTAACTTTTGACCAAAAAGTAAATTTTTGTCAAAATAGTCAATTTTTGACTTAATGACCACCCATTGCCCCAATAGGTCAACTTTTGACCAAAAAGTCAATTTTTGTCAAATAGTCAATTTTTGATCTAATAACCAAATATTGACCTAGTATGCCAATCTTTGACGCAAAGTCAACTTTGGTCAAAATGGTCAATCCTTGACCCAATGACTAACCCATTGACCCAATAGGTCAACTTTTGACCAAAAAGTCAACTTGGGACAAAACGATCAATGATTGACCTAAAGAACAACCCATTTACATAATAGGTCAACTTTTGACCAAAAAGTCAATTTTAGTCAAAATAGTAAATTTTTGAATTAATGACCAATTATGACCCAATAAGTCAATCTCTAACCAAAAGTTATTTTTTGTCGAAATGGTCAATCCTTGACCTAATAGGTCAACTTTTGAACAAAAAGTCAATTTTGTTCAAAATAGTTAATTTTTGACCTAATGACCACCCATAGACCCAATAGGTTAACATTTGACCAAAGAGTCAACTTTGGTCAAAATGGTCAATTTTTTACCCATGGACCAACCCAGTGACCCAATAGGCCAACTTTTGACTAAAATGTCATCTTTGGTAAAAATGGTCAATTCTTGACCCAATTACCAACTCATTGACCAAATAGGCAAACTTTTGACTAAAAAGTCAATTTTGGTCAAAATGGTCAATTTCTGACTCAATGACCACCCAGTTGACCCAGTGGGTTAACTTTTGACAAAAAATTCATTTTTGGTCAAAATAGTCAATTTTTGACCTAATGACCAATTATTGACCCAATAAGTCAATCTCTGACCAAAAAGTCAACTTTGGTCAAAATGGTCAATCATTGACCCAATGACAAACCCATTGACCCAACAGGTCAATTTTTGACCAAAATGTCATTTTTGTTCAAAGTAGTTAATTTTTGACCTAATAACCACCCGTTGACCCATTAGGTCAACTTTTGACCAAAAAAGTTAACTTTGGTCAAAATGATTAATTTTTGACCGAATGACCAACCCATTGACCCAATAGATCAAATTTTAACCAAAAAGTCATCTTCGGTCAAAATAGTCAATTCTTAACCCAATTATCAACTCATTGACCAAATAGGTCAACCCATTGACCAAATAGGTCAACTCATTGACTAAATAGGTCAATTTTTGACCTAAAAGTCAACCTTGATCAACATGGTCAATTTCTGACCCAATGACCACCCCGTTGACCCAATGGGTTAACTTTTGACCAAAAATTTAATTTTGGTCAAAATAGGTTAACTTTTGACCAAAAAGTCAACTTTGGTCAGAAAAGTCAATCCTTGACCCAATGACATACCCATTGACCCAATAGGTCAACTTTTGACCAAAAAGTAAATTTTGGCCAAAATAGTCACTTTTTGAGTTAATGACCACCCATTGACCCAATAAGTCAACTTTTGAACAAAAAGTCAATTTTGGTCCAAATAGTCAAATTTTAACCTAATGACCAATTATTGACCTAGTAAGCTAATCTCTGACCAAAAGTCAACTTTAGTCAAAATGGTCTCCTTGACCTTAAGACCATCCCACTAACCTAATAGGTCAACTTTTGACCAAAAAGTCAACTTTGGTCAAAATGATCAATCCTTGACCCAATGACCAACCCATTGGCCTATTAGGTCAACTTTTGACCAAAAAGTCTATTTTCGTCAAAATGGTCAATTTTTGAATTATTGACCAATTATTGACCCATTAAGTCAATCTCAGACCATAAAGTCAACTTTGGTCAAAATGGTCAATCCTTGTCTCATTGACAAACCCATTGACCCAATAGGTTAACTTTTGACCAAAAAGTCAATTCTGGTCAAAAGAGTTAATTTTTGACCTAATGACCACTCATTAACCTAATAGGTCAACTTTTGACCAAAATTTCAACTTTGGTCAAAATGGTCAATTTTCAACAATGACCAACCCATTGACCCAATAGATCAACTTTTGACTAAAAAGTTATCTTTGGTCGAAATGGTCGATTCTTGACCTAATTACCGACTCATTGACCGAATAGGTCGACTTTTGACCCAAAAGTCGACTTTGATTAAAATGGTTAATTTCTGACCGAATGACCACTCGTTGACTCGATGGGTTAACTTTTGACCAAAAATTTAATTTTGGTCGAAATAAGTCGACTTTTGACCTAGTGACAAATTATTGACCCAAAAAGTCAACTTTGGTCAAAATTGTCAATCCTTGACCCAATGACCAACCCATTGACCCAATAGGTTAACTTTTGACCAAAATAGTCAATTTTTGACTTAATGACCACCCATTGACCGAAAAGGTCAACTTTTGACCAAAAAGTCAATTTTGGTCAAAATAGTCAATTTTTGACCTAATGACCAATTATTGACCCAGTAAGTCAATCTCTGACCAAAAGTCGACTTTGGTCGAAATGGTAAATCATTGACCTGATGACCGAACCCATTGACCCAATATGTCGACATTTGTCCAAAAAGTCAACTTTAGTCAAAATGGTCAATCCTTGACTCAAAGACAAACCCAATGACCCAAAAAGTTAATTTTTGACCAAAAAGTCAATTTTGTTCAAAATAGTCAATTTTTGACCTAATGACCATTTATTAACCTAATAGGTCAACTTTTGACCAAAAAGTTAACTTTGGTCAAAATTGTCAACCTTCTACCCAATGACCAACTCATTGACCCAATAGATCAAATTTTGATTAAAAAGTCATTTTGGTCAAAATGGTCAATTCTTGACCGAATTACCAACTTCATTGACCAAATATGTTAACTTTTGATCAAAAGTCAACTTTGGTCGAAAATGGTCGATTTATCGACTGAATGACCACTCATTGACCAAATTAGTTAACTCATTGACAAAAAATTTAACTTTGGTTAAAATAGTCAAATTTTGACCTAATGACCAATTATTGACTCAATAAGTCAATCTCAGACCAAAAAGTCAACTTTGGTCAAAATGGTCAATCCTTGACCCAATGACAAACCTATTGACCCAATAGGACAACCTTTTACCAAAACTCGATTTTGGTCAAAATAATCGATTTTTGACCTTATGACCACCCATTGACCCAATAAGTCAACTTTTGACCAAAAAGTCAACTTTGGTCAAAATGGTCAATTTTTGACCCAATGACCAACTTATTGACCCAATAGATTAACTTTTGACCAATAAGTAATCTTCAGTCAAAATGATCAATTCTTGACTAAATTACCAACTCATTCACCAAATAGGTCAACTTTTGACCAAAAAGTCAACTTTGGTCAAAATGGACAATGTCTGACACAATGACCACACCGTTCACCTAATGGTTTAACTTTTGACTAAAAATTCAATTTTTGTCAAAATAGGTCAACTTTTGACCGAAAAGTTAACTTTGGTCGAAATAATCCATGACCCAATAATGAGCCATCGACTCATTAGTCGACTTTTGACAAGTCAATTTTAGTCGAAATAGTCGATTTTTGACTTAAAGACCACCCATTGATCTGATAGGTCGACTTTTGATGAAAAGTCGATTTTGGTCAAAATAGTCGATTTTTGACCAAATGACCAATTATTGACCTAGTAAGCCAACTTTCGACCAAAAAGTCGACTTTGGTCAAAATGGTGCTCCTTGACCGATGACCATCACATTGACCCGATAGATTGACTTTTGACCGAAAAATCGACTTTGGTCAAAATGATCGATTCTTGACCCAATGACCGACTCATTGGCTCGATTAAGTCGACTTTTGACCAAAAAGTCAATTTTCGTCGAAATGGTCGATTTTTGAATTATTGACCGATTATTGACCCGATAAGTCGATCTCGACTATAAAGTCGACTTTGGTCGATATGGTCGATCCTTGACCCGATGACTGAGCACATTGACACAATAGGTCGACTTTTGACCAAAAAAGTCAATTTTGGTCAAAATAGCTCAATTTTTGACCTAATGACCGACTCATTGACCTAATAGGTCGACTTTTGACCAAAATTTGACTTTGGTCGAAATGGTCGATCTTTGACCCGATGAACGACCCATTGACCTAATAGATCGACTTTTGACTAAAAGGTCGATCTTTGAGTCAAAATGGTCGATTTTGACCAAATGACCGACTCATTGGCCGATTAGGTCGACTCTCGACCAAAAAGTCAACTTTGGTCAAAATGATCGATTTCGACCCGATGACCAGCACATTGACCCATTAGGTTAACTTTTGACTAAAAATTCGATTTATTAAAATAGTCGATTTTTGACCTAATGACCAATTATTGACCAAATAAGTCGATCTCGACCAAAAAGTCGACTTTGGTCGAAAATGGTCGATCCTTGACCCAATGACAAACACATTGACCTAATAGGTCGACATTTGACCAAAAAGTCGATTTTGTCAAAATAGATCAATTTTGTAACCTAATGACCACCCATAGACCCGATAGGTTGACTTTTGACCAAAAATCGACTTTGGTCAAAATGGTGAATTTTTAACCAATGACCGACCCATTGACCCAATGGGTCATCTTTTCACTAAAACGTCATCTTTGGTCAAAATGGTTAGTTCTTGACGCCAATTACGACTCATTGACCAAATAGGTCAACACTTGACCAAAAAGTCAACTTTGGTCAAAATGGTCAATTTTTGACCCAATGACCATCCCGTTGACCCAATGGGTTGACTTTTGACAAAAAATTTAACTTTGGTTAAAATAGTCAAACTTTGACCTAATGACCAATTATTGACCCAATAAGTCAAACTCGGACTAAAAAGTCAACTTTGGTCAAAATGGTCAATTCTTGAACCAATCACAAACCTATTGACCCAATAGGTCAACATTTCACCAAAAGGTCAATTTTAGTCAAAATAATCGATTTTTGACCTAATGACACAAATTGACCCGATAAGTCGACTTTTGACCAAAAAGTCGACTTTGGTCGAAATGGTCGATTTTTGACCTGATGACCGACTCATTGACCCGATAGATTGACTTTTGACCGAAAAGTCATCTTTGGTCAAAATGATCAATTCTTGACCGAATTACCAGCTCATTGACCAAATAGGTCGACTTTTGACTAAAAAGTCAATTTTAGTCAAAATGGATCGATTTCGACCCAATGACCGCCTCGTTGACACTGAACTGGGTTAACTTTTGATAAAAAAGTCGATTTTTGACGAAAATAGGTCGACTTTTGACAAAAAAGTTAACTTTGGTCAAAATAGTCAATCCTTGACCCGATAATGAGCCCGTCGACCCAATTGATCGACTTTTGACGAAAAGTCGATTTTGGTCGAAATAGTCATTTTTGACTTAATGACCACCGATTGACCCAATAGGTCAACTTTTGACCAAAAGTCGATTTTGGTCGAAATAGTCGATTTCTGACTAAATGACCGATTATTGACCCGATAAGCCAATCTTACGACCAAAAAGTCGACTTTGGTCGAAATGGTCGATCCTCGACCCGATGACCATCCATTGACCCAATAGGTCGACTTTTGACCGAAAAGTCGACTTTGGTCGAAATGATCGATCCTTGACCTAATGACCGGCCCATTGACCGATAGGTCGACTTTTTGACCAAAAAGTCGATTTTGGTCGAAATGGTCGATTCTTGACTTAATGACCAATTATTGACCCGATAAGTCGATCTCTGACCAAAAAGTCGACTTTGGTCGAAATGGTCGATCCTTGACCGCAATGACCAACACATTGACCCGATAAGTCGACTTTTGACCAAAAAGTCGATTTTGGTCGAAAATAGTCGATTTTGACCTATTGCACTCGATTAACCTGATAGGTCGACTTTTGACCAAAAAGTCGGCTTTGGTCGAAATGGTCGATTTTGACCCGATGACCGACCCATTGACCCAATAGGTCGACTTTTGACCAAAAAGTCATCTTTAGTCGAAATGGTCGATTCTTGACCCGATTACCGACTCATTGTCCAAATAGGTCGACTTTTGACAAAAGTCGACTTTAGTCGAAATGGTCGATTTCTGACCCAATGACTGCCGATTGACCCATTGAGTTAACTTTTGACTAAAAATTCGATTTTGGTCGAAAATAGTCGATTTTTGACCGTAAATGACCAATTATTGACCCGATAAATCGATCTCTGATCAAAGATCGACTTTGGTCGAAATGGTCGATCATTGACCCGATGATAAACCCATTGATCCAATAAGTCGACATTTGACGAAAAGTCGACTTTGGTCAAAATAGTCGATTTTTGACTTAATGACCGACTATTGACCGATAGATCGACTTTTGACCAAAAAGTCGACTTTAGTCAAAATGGTCGATTTTTGACCTAATGACAAACCCATTGACTCGATAAGTCGAATTTTGATCAAAAGTCATCTTTGGTCGAAATGGTCGATTCTTGACAGATTACCGACTCATTGATCGAATAGGTCGACTTTTGACGAAAAGTCGACTTTGGTCGAAATGGTCGATTTCTGACCCAGATGACCAACCCATTGACCCAATAGGTAACTTTTGACTCAAAAATTCGATTTTGGTCGAAAATAGTCGATTTTTGACTTAATGACCGAATTATTGACCCAATAAGTCGATCTCTGACCAAAAAGTCGACTTTGGTCAAAATGGTCGAATCCTGTGACCGATGACTGAACCCATTGACCCGATAGATCGACATTTTGACCAAAAATTGATTTTGGTCGAAATAGTCGATTTTGACCTAATGACCGCTGTTGACCATGAGTCAACTTTTGACTAAAAAGTCAACTTTGGTGAAAATGATCGATTTCTGACCCGATGATCGACTCATTGACCCGATGGGTCGACTTTTGACTAAAATTCAATTTTGGTCGAAAATAGTCGATTCTTGACCTAATGACCGATTATTGACCCGATAAGTCGACTTTTGACAAAAAGTCGACTTTGGTCAAAATGGTCGATTTTTGACATAATGATCAACTCATTGACCCAATAACTCTACTTTTGACAAAAAAGTCAATTTTGGTCGAAATAGTCGATTTTGACTTAATGACCGATCATTGACCCGATAAGTCGACTTTTGAGCAAAAGTCGACTTTGGTCAAAATGGTTCGATTCTTGACCCGATGACAAACTTATTGACCCAATAGATTGACTTTTGACCAAAAAATTCAACTTTGGTCGAAATATGTCGATCTTTGACCTGATGACCAACTGATTGACCCAATAAGTCGACTTTTGACAAAAAAGTCGACTTTGGTCGAAATAGTCGATTTTTTGCAATGACGACCCATTGACCCGATAGATCGACTTTTGACCAAAAGTAATCTTTGGTCGAAATGGTCGATTCTTGACCAATGACCGACTCATTGACCGAATAGGTCGACTTTTGACCAAAAAGTCAACTTTGGTCGAAATGGTCGATTTCGACCTAATGACCGCCACGTTGACCTGATAGGTTAACTTTTGACAAAAAATTCAATTTTGGTCGAAAATAGGTCGATTTTTGACCTAAAAGTCAACTTTGGTCGAAATGGTCGATCATTGACCCGATGATGACCGTTGACCGATAGGTCGACTTTCGACCGAAAAGTCGACTTTGGTCGAAAATGGTCGATCTTTGACCCAATGACCGATCCATTGACCCGATAGGTCGACTTTTGACCAAAAAGTCGATTTTAGTGAAAATGGTCGATTCTTGACCTAAATGACCACTATTGACTCGATAAGTCGACTTTTGACCAAAAAGTCGACTTTGGTCAAAATGGTCGATTTTGACCGATGACAACTCATTGACCGATAGTTGACTATTGACTAAAAAATTAACTTTGGTCGAAATAGTCGATTCTTGACCCGATGATCGACTCATTGACCCAATAGGTCGACTTTTGACAAAAATTCAATTTTAGTCGAAATGAGTCGATTTTTGACTAATGACCGATTATTGACCCGATAAGTCGATCTCGACCAAAAAGTCGACTTTGGTCGAAATGGTCGATCTTTGACCCGATGACAACCCATTGACCCGATAGATCGACTTTTGACCGAAAAGTCGATTTTGGTCGAAATAGTCGATTTTTGACCTAATGACCGGCTATTGACCCGATAAGTCAACTTTTGACCAAAAGTCGACTTTGGTCAAAATGGTCGATTTTGACCGATGACCGATCCATTGACCCAATAGGTCGACTTTTGACCAAAAGTCGATCTTTGGTCGAAATGGTCGATTCTTGACCAGTAATGACCGACCATTGACCCGATAGGTCGACTTTTGACCAAAAGTCGACTTTGGTCGAAATGGTCGATTTCGACGATGACTGCCCATTGACCTAATAGGTCGACTTTTGACCAAAAATTCGATTTTGGTCAAAATAGTCGATTTTTGACCTAATGACGAATTATTGACCCAATAAGTCGATCTCGACCGAAAAGTCGACTTTGGTCAAAATGGTCGATCCTTGACCGATAATGACCCATTGACCCGATAGGTCGACTTTTGACCAGAAAGTCGACTTTAGGTCAAAATAGTTAATTTTTGACCTGATGAGCGCTTATTGACCAATAATATTGACTTTTGACCAAAATTCAACTTTGGTCAAAATGGTCAATTTTTGAACCAATACGACCCTGACTAATAGTCGACTTTTGATCAAAAAATCGATCTTTGATCAAAATGGTCGATTCTTTGACAATTACCGACTCATTGACGAATAGATCGACTTTTGACCAAAAGTCAACTTTGGTCAAAATAGTCGAATTTTGACCTAATGACCACCCGTTGACCCGATGGGTCAACTTTTGACCAAAAATTCAACTTTGGTCGAAATGATCGATTTTTGACCTAATGACCACTATTGACTCGATAAGTCGAATCTTGACCGAAAAATCGACTTTGGTCGAAATGGTCGATCCTTGACACAATAACGAACCCATTGACCCGATAGATCGACTTTTGACCGAAAAGTCGATTTTGATCAAAATAGTCGATTTTTGACCAATGACCGACCCATTGACCCGATAAATCGACTTTTGACAAAAAGTCGATCTTTGGTCAAAATGGTTAATTTTTGACCTAATGACCGACTTATTGACCGATAAGATCAACTTTTGACCAAAAAGTTAACTTTGGTCAAAATGGTCGATTCTTGACACATTGACCGACCTATTGACCTAATAGGTCAACTTTTGACGAAAAGTTGACTTTGGTCAAAATAGTCGATCATTTGACCCGATGACCAGCCCATTGACCCAATAGGTCGACTTTTGACCGAAAATGTTAATTTTATGATCGATATAATAGGTCGACTTTTGACCAAAATCAACTTTGGTAAAATGGTCGATCCTTGACCCAATAATGACCATTGACCCATATGATCGACTTTTGACCAAAGTCGACTTTGGTCAAAATGGTCGATTTTTGACCTAATGACCACCATTGACTCGATAGATCGACTTTTGACCAAAAGTCGACTTTGGTCGAAATGGTCGATTTTGACCTAATGACCAACTTATTGACCCTAGTAAAGTCGAATCTTTTGACCAAAAAGTCGACTTTGGTGAAAATGGTCGATCCTTGACCTGATGACCGACTCATTGACCCGAATAGGTCGACTTTTGACCAAAAAGTCGACTTTGGTCGAAATGGTCAATCCTTGACCAATGACCGACCCATTGACCCGATAGGTCGACTTTTGACCAAAAAGTCGATTTTGGTCAAAATAGTCGATTTTGACCTAATGACCAATTATTGACCCGATAGGTCGAACTTCGACCAAAATTCGACTTTGGTCGAAATGAGTCAATCCTTGACCTAATGACTGACCATTGACCCGATAGGTCGACTTTTGACCAAAAAGTCGATTTTGGTCAAAATAGTCGATTTTGACCTAATGACGCATCATTGACCGATAGATCGACTTTTGACCAAAAAATCAACTTTGGTCGAAATGGTCGATTTTGACTTGACCCGACCGACGTCAAATTGACGATCGAACTTTTGACCAAAAAGTCGACTTTGGTCGAAATGGTCGATTCTTGACCCGATGACCGAACTCATTGACCAAATAGGTCGACTTTTGACCAAAAGTCGACTTTGGTCGAAATGGTCGATTCTGACCCGATAATGCACCGTTGACCCGATAGGTTAACTTTTGACAAAAATTGACTTTGGTCAAAATGATCAATTCTTGACCGTAATGACCATCATTGACCCGATAGGTCGACTTTTGACCAAAAAGTCAACTTTGGTCGAAATGGTCGATTTTGACCCTGATGACGACCCATTGACTAATAAGTCGACTTTTGACCAAAAAGTCGACTTTGGTCGAAATGGTCGATTTTGACGCTAATGACCACCCATTGACCAATAGGTCAAATTTTGACAAAAAGTCAATTTTGGTCAAAATGGTCGATTTTGACCGATAATGACACTCATTGACCCGATAGATCGACTTTTGACCAAAAGTCGACTTTGGTCGAAATGGTCGATTCTTGACTAGATAGCCGACTCATTGACCGATAGATTGACTTTTGACAAAAGTTAACTTTAGTCGAAATGATCGATTTCGACACGATGACCAACCATTGACGTAATATGTCGACTTTTGACCAAAAAGTCAACTTTGGTCGAAATGAGTCGATCACGATGACCAACCCATTGACTACATATCGACTTTTGACCAAAAAGTCAGCTTTGGTCGAAATGGTCAATTCTTGACCTGATGACCACTCATTGACCAATAGGTCGACTTTTGACCAAAAATTGACTTTTGGTCGAAATAGTCGATTTTGACTCAATGACCGCCCATTGACCAAATAGGTCAACTTTTGACTGAAATCGACTTTGGTCGAAATAGTCGATTCTTGACCCAATGACGACTCAATTTCTTAAGTAGATCGACTTTGACCAAAAGTCGACTTTGGTCGAAATAATCGATTTGACCTAATGACCGACTATTGACCCGATGATCGACTTTTGACCAAAAAATTAACTTTGGTCAAAATGGTCGATCTTTGACCAATGACGACATATTGACCCGATAGGTCGACTTTTGACCAAAAAGTCGACTTTGGTCGAAATGGTCGATTCTTGACCGATGACTGACTCATTGACCCAATAGATCGACTTTTGACCGAAAAGTCGACTTTGGTCGAAATGGTCGATTTTTGACTATAATGACGACTATTGACTCGATAAGATCGACTTTTGACGAAAAAGTCGACTTTGGTCGAAAATGGTCGATTTTGACCTGATGACCAACCCATTGACTCGATAGATTAACTTTTGACCGAAAAGTCGATCTTTGGTCAAAATGGTCGATTCTTGACCGATGACGAACTCGATTGACCCAATAGGTCGACTTTTGACCAAAAAGTCGACTTTGGTCGAAATGGTCGATTTCGACTCAATGACACCCGATTGACCCAATGGGTTAACTTTTGACCAAAAATATTGATTTTGTGACAATAGTTGACTTTGACCAAAAAGTCAACTTTGGTCGAAATGGTCAGATCCTTGACCCGATGACGAGCCTATTGACCCAATAGGTCGACTTTTGACCAAAAGTCGATTTTGGTCGAAAATGGTCGATTTTTGACCTAATGACCAGCCCATTGACCCGATAGGTCGACTTTTGACGAAAAGTCGATTTTTGGTCGAAATAGTCGATTTTTGACCTAATGACCGATTATTGACCCGATAAGTCGATCTTTGACCAAAAGTCGACTTTGGTCGAAATGGTCGATCCTTGACTCGATGATCAATCCCATTGACCCGATAGATCGACTTTTGACCAAAAAGTCGACTTTGGTCAAAATGGTCGATCCTTGACGATGACCGACCCATTGACTCAATTAGATTGACTTTTGACCAAAAATTCAATTTTGGTCGAAAATAGTCGATTTTTGACCTAATGACCGATTATTGACCCAATAAGTCGATCTCTGACCAAAAAGTTGACTTTGGTCGAAATGGTCAATCCTTGACCCGATTGACCGAACTCATTGACCCGATAGGTCGACTTTTGACCAAAAAGTCGATTTTGGTCGAAATGATCGATTCTTGACCTAATGACCGCTCGTTGACCTAATAGATTGACTTTTGACCGAAAAGTCAACTTTGATCGAAATGGTCGATTTTTGACCTGATGACCACCCGATTGACCCGATAGATCGACTTTTGACTAAAAAGTCGATCTTTAGTCAAAATGGTCGATTCTTGACCCGATGACGACTCATTGGCCAAATAGGTCGACTCTCGACCAAAAAGTCGACTTTGGTCGAAATGGTCGATTTTGACTGATGACCGACCTAGTTGACCCGATAGGTCGACTTTTGACCAAAAATTCAATTTTGGTCGAAAATGATCGATTTTTGACCTAATGACCAAACTATTGACCCAATAGAGTCGACTCTTTGACCAAAAAGTCGACTTTGGTCGAAATGGTCGATCCTTGACCCGATGATCAAACCCATTGACCCGATAGATCGACTTTTGACGAAAAGTCGATTTTGGTCAAAATGAGTCGATTTTTGACCTAATGACCGCTCGTTGACCCAGTAGATCGACTTTTTGACCAAAAAGTCAACTTTGGTCAAAATGGTCGATTTTTGACCGTAATGACATATTGACCCGATAAGTCGATCTTTTGACCAAAAGTCGACTTTGGTCGAAATGGTCGATTCTTGACCGATGACTAGACTCATTGACTCGATAAGTGAACTTTTGACCAAAAGTCGACTTTGGTCAAAATGATCGATTCTTGACCCAATGACCAGCCGATGACTCGATAGGTTGACTTTTGACCAAAAAGTCAATTTTGGTCAAAAATAGTCGATTTTTGACTAATGACCGATTATTGACCCAATAAGTCGATCTTCTGACCGAAAAGTCGACTTTGGTCGAAATGGTCGATTCCTTGACCATGACCAAGACCCATTGACCTCGATAGGTCGACTTTTGACCAAAAAGTCGATTTTGGTCGAAATAGTCGATTCTTGACATAATGACTCATTGACCGAATAGGTCGACTTTTGACCAAAAAGTCGACTTTGGTCAAAATGGTCGATTTCGACCCGATGACCACCACATTGACCCGATAGGGTTAACTTTTGATCAAAAATTTAATTTTAGTCGAAAATAGTCGATTTTTGACCTAATGACCGAATTATTGACCGATAAGTCGATCTTTGACCAAAAAGTCGACTTTGGTCGAAATGGTCGATCCTTGGCTCGATGACAAGACCCATTGACCCAATAGGTCGACTTTTGACCAAAAAGTCGATTTCGGTCGAAATAGTCGATTTTTGACCTAATGATCGACCATTGACTCGATAGATTGACTTTTGACCAAAAGATCGACTTTGGTCGAAATGGTCGATTTTTGACACGATGACGAGCCTATTGACCTAATAAGTCGACTTTTGACCAAAAAGTCATCTTTGGTCGAAATAGTTAATTCTTGACCTATGACCGAACTCATGTGACCGATATGTCGACTTTTGACCAAAAAGTCGACTTTGGTCGAAATGATATTCCGACTTTTGACCCAATGGCCCGTGGATTGACGAAGGTCAACTTTGACCGAAATAGTCGATTTTGACTCGAAATATGGATCAACTTTTGACGAAAGTCACTTTGGTCGAAATGGTGATCCTGACCCGATGGCCAACCCGTTGACCTGATGGGTTAACTTTTGACAAAAATTCGATTTTGGTCAAAATAGTCGATTTTTGACACTAATGACCGATTATTGACCCAATAAGTCGATCTACGACCTAAAAGTCGACTTTGGTCAAAATGGTCAATCCTTGACCCGATGACCCGACCCATTGACCCGATAGGTCGACTTTTGACCAAAAGTCAAGTTTTGTCGAAAATGAGTCGATTCTTGACTTAATGACCGACCTATTGACCCGATAGGTCGACTTTTGACCAAAAAGTCGATTTTGATCGAAATAGTCGATTTTTGACACTAATGACGATTATTGACCCAGATAGGCTCGATCTTTGACCAAAAAGTCGACTTTGGATCGAAATGGTCGAATCTTGACCTGATGACAACACATTGACTCGATAGGTTGACTTTTGACCAAAAAGTCAACTTTGTTCAAAATGGTCCATCCTTGACCCAATGACTGACCCATTGACCTAATAGGTTGACTTTTGACGAAAAGTCGATTTGAATCGAAAATGATCGACTTTATGACTGTGTTAGTTGACTGATAAGTCGATCTCGGCCAAAAGTTAGACTTTGGTCGAAATGGTCGATCCTTGACCGATATGAGCCATTGACCCAATGGTCGACTTCGGCAAGTCGATTTCGATCAATTCGATTTTTGACATAATGACCGCTCATTGAACTGATAGGTCGACTTTTGACCAAAAGTCGAAATTTTGGTCGAAAATGGTCAATTGACTTGATAGTAACCCATTGACCCAATAGGTTGACTTTTGACTGAAAGTCAACTTCGGTAAAAATGGTCGATTTTTGACTGATTGACCAACTCATTGACCGACAATAGGTCGACTTTTGACCAAAAAGTCGACTTTGGTCGAAATGGTCGACCAACTTGACATAAATTTGACACAATAAGTCGATTTTGACCCGAATAGGTCGACTTTTAACGAAAAGTCGCTTTAGTCAATGATCGATTTATGACCTGTGAGCACCCATTGACCCGATAGGTTAACTTTTGACCAAAAAGCTGACTTTTGGTCGAAATAAGTCGATTTTGTCGACTGACGACGATTATTGACCCGATGGTCGATCTTTGACTGAAGTCTCGCACACAGGTCGAAAATGGTCGATCTTTGACCCGATAGCGAACCCGTTGACCTCGATTGGATCGAACTTTTTGACCGAAAAGTCGATCTTTGGTCAAAATGACGATACGATTCTTTAGCCAATGCAGCCTCCTTCTGACCCCGTAACCCGAAGCGACTTTTGACCGAAAGTCGAGTCAGTCCGAAATGAGTCGATCTTTTGACGCCGATACCAACTCAGTGTTGACCCGATAGGCTCGATCTTTGACCCTGAAATTGACTTTGGTCGAAATGGTCGTATCCTTGGCCCAATGAACCAACCCCGTTGACCCAATGGGTCAATTTTTGACCAAAAACTCAACTTTTGGTCGAAATAGTGAATCCTGCTTTAATGACCACCCATTGACCCGATATGTCGACTCTTGACCAAAAGTCGACTTTGGTCAAGGTGGTCGATCCTTGACCCCCCCCCCCCCCCCCCCCCCCCCGACATTTGCGTACTGACAGGTCGACGCGGCAAAAAAATCGACTTTGGACCAAATAGTCAATTTTTGACCTAATGACCTACCCATGACCCGATAGGTCGGCTTTGTTGAAAATGGATTCGATTTCTGACCCGATAGCTCGCGACCCCGATGGGCCGACTTTTGACCCGAAAAGTCGGCTTTGGTCGAAAATGATCGATTCCTTGACCACCACTGAGCGACCCATTGACCCCGATAAGGTCGACTCTCGACCAAAAAGTTGACTTTGGTCGAAAATGGTAAATCCTTGACCCGATAATACATTGACCGCTAGGTCGACCTTTGACAAAAAATTAATTTCGGTCGAAAAAGTCGATTTTGACTAATGACCGCCCATTGATCCAATATGTCGGCTTTTGACCCGAAAAGTCGACTTCGATTAAAAATGGTCGATTTTTTGCGAGATAGTATTTCGTTGACGGAAATATGTCGACTTTTTACTAAAGTCGACTTTGGTGAAAATGGTCGATTTCGACTTAATATTCGCAGATTCTGATGGGTTAACTTTTGACCAAAAATTCGGTTTTTGGTCTCGAAATAGTCGATTTTTGACCTAATGACCGATTATTGACTGTCGATCGATCTGCGGCCAAGAAAAGTCGACTTTGGTCGGAGTAATTGATCCTTGACAATAATGAGCCCGGCCGATAGGTCGACTTTGACCAATGCATTTTGTTAAAATTGTCGATTTTTTGACTTCAATTGTGATAATTATTAACCTAGTAAGCCGATCTCGATCGAAAAGTAAACTTTAGTAAAAGTGGTCGATCCTTGACCCGATGACCAACTATTAACCCAATAGAGCAATACGTAACTGA
>CM040438.1:19703483-19894999 GCA_022702705.1 Papilionanthe hookeriana x Papilionanthe teres
TATTACGTATTGCTAATCCAATTTCAGTCAAAATAGCTTAATTTTTTACCTAATGAGCAACCCATCGACCCAACAGATCGACTTCTGACCCGAAAAGTCAACTTCGGTCAAAATGACCAATTTTAACCTAGTGACCACCAATCAGACCGATAGGTCGACTTTCGACCAAAAAGCCCACTTTGGCCAAAATGATAAATTTCTGAGCCGATACCGACACATTTGATCCGATAGAGTTAACTTTTCACCAAAAGTTATCTTTAGTCAAAATGGCCAAATCTCGACCAAATTATCAACTCATTGACCAAATAGGTCAACTTTTCACCATAGTTAACATGGGTCAAAATGGTCAATTTCTGACCCAATGACCACCCGTTGACCCGATGGACTAACAATTGACAAAAAATTCATTTTGGTCAAAATGATTAATTTTCGACCTACATGACTCAACTTATCAACCTAATAAGTCAATCTCGACACAAAAAGTCAACTTTGGCCAAAATGGTCAATCATTCGACCCAATGACCAACCCATTGACCCAATAGGTCAACTTTTGACCAAAAAGTCAATTTTGGTCAAAATAGTCAATTTTTGACCTAATGACCATCCATTGACCCAATAGGTCAACTTTTGACCAAAAAGTCAACTTTGGTCAAAATGGTCAATTTTTTACTCAATGACCAACTCATTGACCTAATAGATCAACTTTTGACCCAAAAGTCATCTTCGGTCAAAATGGTCAATTCTTGACCCAATCACAAACTCGTTGACAAAATAGTCAACTCTTGACTCAAAAGTCAACTTCGGTCAAAATGGTCAATTTCTGACCCAATGACTACCCCGTCAACCGAATGATTCAACTTTTGACCAAAAATTTAATTTTAGTCAAAATAGTCAATTTTCGACCTAATGACCAATTATCGACCCAATAAGTCAATCATCGACCAAAAAGTCAACTTTGGTCAAAATGGTCAATCTTCGACCCAATGACCAACCCATCGACCCAACAGTCAACTTCGACCAAAAAGTCAACTTTGGTCAAAATGGTCAATCCTCGATCCAATGACCAACCCATCGACCTAATATGTCAACTTTCGACCAAAAAGTCAATTTTGGTCAAAATAAATCAATTTTCGATCTCAATGACCAACCTATTGACCCACGAAGCCAATCTCTCGACCAAAAAGTCAACTTTGTCAAAATGGTTAATCTTTGACCCAATGACCAACCCATCGACCTAACAGTCAACTTCTGACCAAAAAGTAAACTTCGGTCAAAATGATCAAACCTTAAACTCAATGACCAACCCATCGACCCAATAGGTCAACTTTCGACCAAAAAGTCAATTTTGGTCAAAATAGTCAAATTTCGACTTAATGACCACCTAATCGACCAAATAAGTTAACTTTCGACAAAAAAGTCAACTTTGGTCAAAATGGTCAATTTTCGACCCAATGACCAACCCATCGACCTAATATGTCAACTTTCGACCAAAAAGTCAACTTTGGTCAAAATTGGTCAATTCTCGATCCAATGACCAATGCATCGACTCAATAAGTCAACTTTGAACAAAAATGTCAATTTCTCAATCCTAATGACCAATTATCGATCCAATAAGTCAATCTCTCGACCAAAAAGTCAACTTTGGTCATAATGGTCAATCTTCGACCCAATGACAAACCCATCGACTCAATGAGTCAACTTTCGACCAAAATAGTCAACTTTGGTCAAAATGGTCAATCTTGACCCAATGACCAACTCACTCCAATAGATCGAACTTTCGATCAAAAAGTCAATTTTTGTCAAAATATTCAATTCTTGACCTAATGACCAACTTGTTGATCCAATAAGCCAATCATCGACCAAAAAGTCAACTTTAATCAAAATAATCAATCCTCGACCCAATGACCAACCCATTCAATCCAATAGTCAACTTTCGACCAAAAAGTCAACATTGGTCAAAATGATCAATCTTCGACCTAATGACCAACTCATCGACCAAATTAGTCAACTCTCGACCAAAAAGTCAACTTCGATCAAAATGGTCAAATTTCGACCTAATGACCAACCCATTGATCCAATAGGTCAACTTTCACCAAAAAGTCAACTTTGGTCAAAATGGTTAATTTTGACCTAACGACCAACCCTTGACCCAATTTATCAACTTCTTACCAAAAAGTCATCTTCAGATCAAAATGGTCAATTCTTAGCCCAATTACCAACTCATTGACCAAATAGATCAACATTTCGACCAAAAAGTCAACTTCGGTCAAAATGGTCAATTTTCGACCAAATGACTACCCATTGACCTAATAGTTAACTTTTGACCAAAAAGTACAATTTCGATCAAATAATCAACTTTGACTAAAAGTCAACTTTCGTCAAAATGGTCAATCCTCGACCCAATGACCATCCCGTCGACCTAACGAGTTAACTTTCGACCAAAAATTCAATTTTGGTCAAAATTGTCAATTTTCGACCTAATGACCAATTATCGATCCAATAAGTCAATTTCGACCAAAAAGTCAACTTTCGTCAAAATGGTCAATCCTCGACCTAATGACAAACCTATCGAATCCAATAGTCAACTTTCGACCAAAAAAGTCAATTTCGGTCAAAATATTCAATTTTCGACTTAATGACCACCCATTGACCCAATAGGTCAACTTTTGACCAAAAAGTCAATTTTGGTCAAAATATTCAATTTTTGACCTAATGACCAATTGTTGACCCAATAAGCCAATCACTAACCAAAAAATCAACTTTGGTCAAAATGGTCAATCCTTGACCCAATGACCAACCCATTGACCCAATAGGTCAACTTTTGACCAAAAAGTCAACTTTGGTCAAAATGATCAATCTTCGACCAAATGACCAACTCATTCGATCAAATAAGTCAACTTTCACCAAAAAGTTCAACTTTCGATCAAAAAGTCAATTCCTTTGGCCAAAATTGTTCAATTTTCGACCCAATGACTCACCCATCAATTCAATAGGTCAACTTTTGACCAAAAAGTCAACTTTGGTCAAAATAGTCAATTTTTGACCTAATGACCAACCTATCGACCCAATAAGTCAACTTTTGACCAAAAAGTCAACTTTGGTC
The DNA here is from genome assembly GCA_022702705.1 of Papilionanthe hookeriana x Papilionanthe teres. NCBI lineage: Eukaryota > Viridiplantae > Streptophyta > Magnoliopsida > Asparagales > Orchidaceae > Papilionanthe > Papilionanthe hookeriana x Papilionanthe teres. The sequence goes on from CM040438.1 coordinate 19,706,587, forward strand.
AAAATGGTCAATCTTCGAGCCAATGACCAACACATCGACCCAATAAAGTCAACTTTCGACTAAAAAGTCATCTTTGGTCAAAATGGTCAAATTTTGACCTAATTACCAACTCATCGACTAAATAGTCAACTTCTCACCAAAAAGTCAACTTTGGTCAAAATGGTCAATTTTCAACCCAATGACCACACCCATCGACCCAATCGAGTCAACATTCGACCAAAAATTCAATTTTCGTCAAAATAAATCAATTTTTGACCTAATGACCAATTATCAATCTAATAAGTCAATCTCTCGACCAAAAGTCAACTTCAGGTCAAAATGGTCAATCTTCGACCCAATGACTGCAACCCATTCGACCCAATAAGTCAACTTTCGACCAAAAAGTCAACTTTGGTCAAAATGATCAATCTTCGACCCAATGACCAACCCATCAACCAATAAGATCAACTTTCGACCAAAAAGTCATCTTTCGTCAAGATAGTCAATCTTCGACGCTAATTACCAACTCATTGACCAAATAGTCAACTTTCGACCAAAAGTCAACTTTGGTCAAAATGGTCAATTTATCGACCCAATGAGCAACCCAATTGACCCAATGGATCACTACATAAATTTAATTTCGGTCAAAATAGTTTAATCTTCAATGATCAAAATAATCAATTTTTGACTTAATGACCAACTTATCAACCCAAAAAGTCAATCTTCGACCAAAAAGTCAACTTTGGTCAAAATGGTCAATCCTCGACCTAATGACCAACCCATTGACTCAATCAAGTCAACTTTCGACCAAAAAGTCAATTTTGGTCAAAATAGTCAATTTTCGACCTAATGACCACCCATCGACCCAATAAGTCAACTTTCGACCAAAAAGTCAACTTTGGTCAAAATGGTCAATTCTCGATCTAATTATCAACTCATCGACCAATAGTCAACTTTCGACCAAAAAGTCAACTTTAGTCAAAATGGCGAATTTTCACCCAATGACCACCTTGTTGACCCATCGGGTTAACTTTCAACCAAAAATTCAATTTTGATCAAAATAGGTCAATTTTCGACCTAATGACCAATTTTTGATCTAATAAGTCAATCTCTGACCAAAAAGTCAACTTTGGTCAAAATGGTCAATCATTGACCCAATGACAAACCCATTGACCCATAAGTCAACTTTTGACCAAAAAGTCAATTTTGGTCAAAATAGTCAATTTTTGACCTAATGACCACCCATTGATCCAATAAGTCAACTTTCGACCAAAAAGTCAACTTTGGTCAAAATGGTTAATTTTTGACCTAACTACCAACTCATTGATCAAATAGAGTCAACTTTTCGACCTAAAAAGTCAACTTTGGTCAAAATGGTCAATTTGCATCCAATGACCAACTCGTTGACCCAATAGGTCAACTTTCGATCCAAAAATGTCAAATCTTTGGGTCAAAATAGTCAATTTCTCGAATCTAATGACCAATCTCATCGACCTAATTAAGATCAAGCTTTCACCAAAAAGTCAACTTTGGTCAAAATGGTCAATCCTCGACCCAATGACAAACCCATTGACCTAATAGATCAACTTTCGACCAAAAAGTTAATTTTGGTCAAAATAGTCAATTTTCGATCTAATAACCACCTATCGATCCAATTAGATCAACTCTTTGACCAAAAAGTCAACTTTGGTCAAAATGGTCAACTTTACCTAATGACCACCCATCGACCAAATAGTCAACTTTGACCAAAAAGTTAACTTTGGTCAAAATGGTCAATTTTTATCCAATGACCACCCCGTTGACCCAATGGGTTAACTTTTAACTAAAAATTCAATTTTGGTCAAAATAGCCAATTTTTGACCTAATGACCAATTATTGACCCAATAAGTCAATCTTTGACCAAAAAGTCAACTTTGGTCAAAATGGTCAATCCTTGAATCTAATGACAAACTCATCGACGCTAATAGGTCAACTTTTCGACCAAAAAGTCAATTTTGGTCAAAATAGTCAATTTTTGACCTAATGACCACTCATCGACCCAATAAGTCAACTTTGACCAAAAAGTCAACTTTAGTCAAAATGGTTAATCTTACCCAATGACTAACCCATCGACCTAACAGATCAACTTCGGGCCAAAAAGTCATCTTTGGTCAAAATGGTCAATTCTCGACCCAATTACTCAACTCATCGACTAAATAGGTCAACTTTTGACCAAAAAGTCAACTTTGGTCAAAATGGTCAATTTCTCGACCCAATGACCACCCTGTTAATCCAATGGGTTAATTTTGATCAAAATTCAATTTCGATCAAAATAGTCAACTTTCGTCAAAGATCATCTTGGTCAAAATGGTCATTCTGATCCAATGACCACCCATCAATCTAATGGGTTAACTTTGATCAAAAAATCCAATTTTGATCAAAATCATCAATTTTGATCTAGTGACCAATTATCGATCCAATAAGTCAATCTCTAACCAAAAAGTCAACTTTGGTCAAAATGGTCAATCCTTGACCTAATGACAAACCTATCAATCTAATAAAGTCAACTTTCGACCAAAAAGTCAATTTCGATCAAAATATTCAATTTGACTTAATGACCACCAATCAATCTAATAAGTCAACTTTTCGACTAAAAGTCAATTTTGGTCAAAATATTCAATTTTCGACCTAATGACCAATCATTGATCCAATAAGCCAATCATCGACTAAAAAATCAACTTTGGTCAAAATGGTCAATGCTTCAATCTAACGACCAACCCATCGACCTAATAAAGTCAACTTTCGACCAAAAAGTCAACATTCGTCAAAATGATCAATCATCGACCTCAATGACCAACTCATCGACTAAATATGTCAATTTTCGACTAAAGCAATTTTGGTCAAAATAATTAATTTTCGACACTAATCGACTCACCGATCGACCTCAACAAAGTCAACTTTCGACCAAAAAGTCAACTTCAGTCAAAATGATCAATTTTCACCTAATGACCACCCATCGAACCTAATAAGTCAACTTTCGACCAAAAAGTCAACTTTGTCAAAATGGTCAATTTTCGAGCTAATGACCAACACATCGACCCAATAGGTCAACTTTCGACCAAAAAGTCATCTTTGGTCAAAATGGTCAAATCTGACCAAATTACAAATCTCATCGACCAAATAGTCAACTTTTCACCAAAAAGTCAACTTTGATCAAAATGGTCAATTTTCGACCTAATGACCACCCCGTTGACACCAATTAACATTCACCAAATAATCATTTTCGGTCAAAATGACCAATTTTGACCTAACGACCAATTATCAATCTAAAAAGTTAATCTTTCGACCAAAAAGTTAACTTTGGTCAAAATGGTCAATCCTCGACCCAATGACCAACCCATCGACCCAATACAGTTAACTTTTGACCAAAATGTCGATTTTGGTCAAAATAAATAATTTTTGACCTAATGACCACCCATCGACCTAATAGTTCAACTTTCGACTAAAAAGTCAACTTTGGTCAAAATGGTCAATTATCGACCCAATGACCAACCCATCGACCTAATAGATCAACTTTCGACCAAAAAGTCTATCTTTGGTCAAGATGGTCAATTCTCGACGCAATTACTAACTCATCGATCATGTAGGTCAACTTTTAACCAAAAAGTCAACTTCGTCAAAATGCCAATTCGACCGAAGAGCGCCCGTTGACCCAATGGGTTAACTTTAACCAAAATTCAAATTTGGTCAAAATAATCAATTTTCGACCTAATGACCAATTATCGATCCAATAAGTCAATCTCCGACCAAAAAGTCAACTTTAGTCAAAATGGTCAATCCTCGACCCAATGACCAACCCATCGATCTAATAGGTCAACTTTCGACCAAAAAGTCAATTTCGGTCAAAATATTCAATTTTAACTATGACCATCAATCGACCAATGACAACCCATCAACCTCAATAAAGTCAACTTTTCGACTCAAAAATTCAACTTTGGTCAAAATGGTCAACTTTTCGACCCAAAAGTCATCTTTCGTCAAAATGATCAATTTTGACCCAATGATCACACTATCGATCTAATGGGTTAACTTTTGACAAAACATTCAATTTTGGTTAAAATTGTCAATTTTTCGACTTAATGACCAACTATCGACCTAATAAGTCAATCTCCGACCAAAAAGTCAACTTTGGTCAAAATGGTCAATCCTCGACCCAATGACAAACCCATCGACTCAATAGGTCAACTTTCGACCAAAAAATCAATTTCGGTCAAAATAATCAATTTTGACTTATTAACCACCCATTGACCCAATAGGTCAACTTTTGACCAAAAAGTCAATTTTGGTCAAAATAATCAATTTTTGACATAAAGACCAATTTTTGACCCACTAAGCCAATCGCTGACAAAAACATTAACTTTCGTCAAAATGGTCAATCCTTGACCCAATGACCACACTTATGACCAAAAAGTCAACTTTTATCAAAATGGTCACCTTTGGACCCAATGACCAACCCATTGACCCAAGAGATCAACTATTGACCAAAAAGTCATCTTCAGTAAAAATGGTCAATTCTTGACCCATTTACCAACACATTTACCAAATAGGTTAACTTTCGACCAAAAAATCAACTTTGGTCAAAATGGACAATTTCTGACCCAATGACCACCCCGATAACCTAATGGGTTAACTGTTGACCAAAAATTTAATTTTGGTCAAAATAGGTCAACTTTTGACCAAAAAAGTCATGTCCACGTCAAAATTCAATAATGTTACCCAATAAACCAATGGGCTTACTTTTCAACCAAAAATACAATTTTGATCAAAATAGTCAATTTTGACCTAATGACCAACTTATCAATCTAATAAGTCAACCTCTAACCAAAAAGTCAACTTTGGTCAAAATGGTCAATCCTCGACCCAATGACAAACCCATTGACCCAATAGGTCAACATTTAACCAAAAAGTCAATTTTGGTCAAAATAATCAATTTTTGACCTAATGACCAACTACTGACCTAATAAGTCAATCTCTGACCAAAAAGTCAACTTTGGTCAAAATGGTCAATCCTTTACCTAATGACAAACCCATTAACCCAATAAGTCAACTTTTGACCTAAAAGTCAATTTTGGTCAAAATAATCAATTTTTGACCTAATGACCACCCATTGACCTAATAGGTCAACTTTTGACCAAAAATACAACTTTGGTCGAAATGGTCAATTTTTGACCCAATGACCAACCCATTGACCCAATAGATCTTTCGACTAAAATGTCATCTTTGGTCACATTGATAAATTCTTGACCCAATAACAAACTCATTGGCCAAATAGGTCAACTTTGACCAAAAACTCAACTTTGGTCCAAATGGTCAATTTCGACCTAATGACCAACTCATTGACTCAATAAGTCAACTTTTGATGAAAATAGTCAATCTTTGGTCAAAATGGTCAATTCTTCGACCCAATGACCAACTCATTGACCCAATAGGTCAACTTCTTGACCAAAAAGTCAATTTTCGTCAAAATAGTCAATTTTCTGATCTAATGAGCAACCTATCGACCCAATAAGTCAACTTTGACCAAAAGTCAACTTTAGTCAAAATGGTCAATTTTCTACTCTAATGACCAACCCATCGATCTAATAGTCAAACTTCGACCGAAAAGTCATCTTTGGTCAAAATAGTCAATTCATGACCCAATTTTCAAACCATTGACCCAATAGGTCAACTTTTGACCAAAAAGTAAACTTTGGTCAAAATGGTCAATTTCTGACCCAATGAACACCCCGTTAATCTAATAGAGTTAACTTTCGACCAATAATTCAATTTTAGTCAAAATAGTCAATTTTCGACCAAATGACCAATTATCGAATCCAATAAGTCAATCTCTGACCAAAAGTCAACTTTGGTCAAAATGGTCAATCCTCAACCTAATGACCCAATACGTCAACTTCGACTAAAAGTCAACTTTGACCAAAATAGTCAATTTTCGACCTAATGACCAATCCATCAATCTAACAGTCAACTTTCGACCAAAAAGTCAACTTTGGTCAAAATGTTCAATTTTCGACTCTAATGACTAACCCATTAACCTACAGTCAACTTCACCAAAAAGTCATCTTCGGTCAAAATGATCAATTCACCAATTACCGACTCATTGACTAACAGTCAACTTTGACCAAAAAGTTAACTTCGTCAAAATGTATTTCGAATCCAATGACTACCGTTCACCAATCAAGTTAACCTAAAATTCAATTTGGTCAAAATATTTCAACTTTCGACCAATAAGTCAACTTTGGTCAAAATGGTCAATTTCTGATTCAATGACCAACCCCATCGACCCAACAGGTCAACTTTTGACAACAAAATTCAATTTTGGTCAAAATAGTCAATTTTTGACCTAATGACCAATTATCGATCTAATAAGTCAATCTCGACCAAAAAGTCAACTTTGGTCAAAATGGTCGATCCTCGACCCAATGACAAACCCATCGACCCAATAGTCAACTTTCGACCAAAAAGTCAAATTTGGTCAAAATGGTCAATTCTTGACCTAATGACCACCCATCGACTCTAATAGGTCATATTTTCGACCAAAAAGTCAATTTTTGTCAAAATAGTCAATTTTTATCTAATGACCAATTATCGACTCCAATAAGCCAATCTTCGACTATAAAGTCAACTTTAGTCAAAATGGTCATTCTTTACCAATAACTCAACTCATCTAATCTAACAGGTCAAATTTCACCAAAAAGTAAACTTTGGACAAAACGATCAACCCTTGACCCAAAGACCAACCCATTTGCCTAATAGTTTAACTTTTGACCAAAAAGTCAATTTTGGTCAAAATAGTTAATTTTTGAATTAATGACCACCCCGTTGACCCAAAGGGTTAACTTTTGACCAAAAATTCAATTTTGGTCAAAATAGTCAATTTTTCACCTAATGACCAATTGTTGGCCCAATAAGTCAATTTCTGACCAAAAAGTCAACTTTGGTCTAAATGGTCATTGCTTAACACTCTGACAAACCCATTGACCCAATAGGTCAACTTTTTACCAAAAAGTCAATTTTAGTTAAAATTGTCAATTTTTAACATAAGACCACCCATCGACCCAATAGGTCAACTTATGATCAAAAAGTCAACTTTTGTCAAAATGGTCAACTTTCTACCCAATGACCAACCCATTGACCCAATATATCAACTTTTGACCAAAAAGTCAACTTCGATAAAAATGGTCAATTGTTGACCCAATTACCAACTAATTTACCAAATAGGTCAACTTTTGACCAAAAAATCAACCTTGGTCAAAATGGACAATTTCTGACCCAATGACCACCATCGCTCACCCAATAGGTTAATCTGCTGACAAAAAATTCAATTTTGGTCAAAATAAAGTCAACTTTCAACAAAAAGTCATCTTTGGTCAAAATGGTCAATTTTTACCCAATGACCCAATCGAGTCTACTTTCGACCAAAAATTCAATTTTCGTCAAAATAGTAAATTTTTGACCTAATGACCAATTATTGTCCCAATAAGTCAATCTCTAACCAAAAAGTCAACTTTGGTGAGAATAGTCAATCCTTGACCCAATGACAAAGCCATTGACCCAATAGGTCAACTTTTAACCAAAAAGTCAATTTTGGTCAAAATAGTTAATTTTTCACTTAATGAACAGCTATTGACCTAGTAAGCCAATCTTTGACCAAAAAGTCAACTTTGGTCAAAATGGTCAATCCTTGACCCAATGACCAACCCATTAACCCAATTGGTCAACTTTTGACTAAAAAGTCAACTTTGGTCAAAAAGATCAATTCTTGACCCAATGACCAACTTATTGCCCTAATAGGCTAACTTTTGACCATAAAGTCAATTTTCAATCAAAATTAATCTAATAAGTCAATCTCGCATCAAAAAATCAACTTTGGTCAAATAGTCAATCTTTACCCAATGACAAACCCATCGATCTAATAAGTCAATTTTTAACAAAAGTCAATTTCGGTCAAAATAATTAATTTTCGACCTAATGACCACCCATCGACCTAAATAAGTCAACTTTCGACCAAAAAGTCAACTTTGGTCTAAATGGTCAATTTTTTGACCTAATGACTAACCCATTAACCCAATAAGATCAACTTTCACCAAAAAGTCATCTTTGGTCAAAATGATCAATTATTGACCCAATTACCAACTCATCGACCAAACAGGTCAACTTTCGACCTAAAAACTCAACTTTGGTCAAAATGGTCAATTTTCTAACCTAATGACAACCTTGTCGACCCAATAGGTCAACTTTTCGACTAAAAAGTCATCTTTGGTCAAAATAGCACAATTCTTGACCCAATTACCAACTCATCGACCTAATTAGTGAACTCTCGACCAAAAATTTAATTTTGGTCAAAATAATCAATTTTCGACCTAATGAGCACCCATTGACCCAATAGGTCAACTTTCGACCAAAAAGTCAACTTTAGTCAAAATGGTCAATTTTCAATCTAATGACCAACCCATCAATCTAACAGATCAACTTCGACTAAAAAGTCATCTTTGGTCAAAATGGTCAATCTTCGACCCAATTACCAACTCATTCGATCAAATAGTCAACTTTTGACCAAAAAGTCAACTTTGGTCCAAAAGGTCAATTCGACCTAACGACCAACTCCTATTGACCCATTAAGTTAACTTTCGACCAAATATTCAACTTCTTGTCAAAATAAGTCAATTTTCGACCTAATGACCAATTATTGACCCAATAAGTCAATCTCTGACTAAAAGTCAACTTTGGTCAAAATGGTGAATCATCGACCGAATGACAAACCCATCGACTCAATCAGTCAACTTTCACCAAAAAAGTCAATTTTGATCAAAGATCAATTTTGACAATTTTTGCTAATGACCAACTATTGACCCAATAAGTCAACTTTCGACCAAAAGTCAACTTTGGTCAAAATGGTCAATCCTCGATCCAATGACAAACCCATTGACCCAATAAGTCAATTTCGACCAAAAAATCAATTTCGATCAAAATACTCAATTTCGACCTAATGACCACCCATTGACTCAATAAGTCAACTTTCGACAAAATTCAACTTTGGTCAAAATAGTCAATTCTTGATCCAATATATATCAACTTTAACCAAAAAGTCAACTACAAAAAAATGGTCAATTCTTCAACCCAATGACCAACTCATTTACCAATAGGTCAACTTTCGACCAAAAAGTCAACTTTAGTCAAAATGATCAATTTTCGACCCAATGACCAACTCATTGACCAATAAGTTAACTTTGCAATCAATTATGGTCAAATAGTTAACTTCGACCAAAATCATCTGTCAAAATAGTCAATTCGACCCAATGACCACCCCATTAATCCAATGGATTAACTTTTGACAAAAAATTCAATTTTGGTTAAAATAGTCAATTTTTGAACTAATGACCAATTATTGACCCAATAAAGTCAATCTCTGACCAAAAGTCAACCTTGGTCAAAATGATCAATCCTGATCCAATGACAAACCAATCGACCCAATACAGTCAACTTTGACCAAAAAGTCAATTTGGTCAAAATAGTCAATTTTCGACTTAATGACCACCCATCGATCTAATAGTCAACTTTTGACCAAAAAGTCAATTTTGATCAAAATAGTCAATTTTTGACCTAATGACCAATTATTGATCCAATGAAGTCAATCTAATCACTAAAGTCAATTTTGGTCAAAATGGTCAATTCTCGACCTAATGACCAACTCATCGATCTAATAAGTCAACTTTCGACCAAAAAGACAACTTTGACAAAATGATCAATCCTTAACCTAATGAGCAAACCCATTAGACCCAATAAGTCAACTTTCGACCAAAAAGTCAATTTCGGTCAAAATAATTAATTTTTGACTTAATGACCAACTTATCGACCCAATAAGTCTAATCTCCTGATCAAAAAGATAACTTTCGTTAAAATGGTCAATCTCGACCTAATGACCAACTCATTGACCCAATAGTCAACTTTAACCAAAAAGTCAATTTTATCAAAATGATCAATTCTTTGACTGACTACCAACTCATCGACTCAAATAAGTCAACTTTCGACCAAAAAGTCAATTTTGTCAAAATGATCAATTTCTCGACTAATGACAACCCCATTGACCCAATCGGTTAACTTTTCGACCAAAAATTCAATTTGGTCAAAATAAGTAAATTTTGACCTAATGACCCAATTATTCGATCTAATAAAGTCAATCTATTGACCAAAAAGTCAACTTTCGTCAAAATTGTCAATCTCGACCCAATGACAAACCCATCGACCCAATAGTCAACTTTTAACCAAAAGTCAATTTTGGTCAAAATAGTTCAATTTTTACCTAATGACCACCCATCGACCTAACAGGTCAACTTTCGACCAAAAAGTCAACTTTCGTCAAAATGATCAATTTCTGACCTAATGACTAACCCATTGATCTAATCGATCAACTTTTGACCAAAAGTCAACTTTGGTCAAAATGGATCAATCCTTAATCTAATTACCAACTCATCGATCAAACAGTCAACTTTTGACCAAAAAGTCAACTTTGGTCAAAATGGTCAATTTCTAATCTAAGTCACTGACCCAATGGTTAATTTAACCAAATTCAATTTTGATCAAAAAGTCAACTTTCGACCAAAAAGTCATCTTCGTCAAAATGATCAATTTTCGACCTAATGACCAACCCATTGACCCAATAGGTTAACTTTTCGACAAAAAATTCAATTTTGGTCAAAATAATTTTCACTAATGACCAATTATCGACCGAATAAGTCAATCTCTCGACCAAAAAGTCAACTTTGGTCAAATTGGTCAATCCTTGATCCAATGACAAACCCATCGATCTAACAGGTCAACTTTCGACCAAAAGTCAATTTTAGTCAAAATAACCAAATTCTTGACCTAATTGAACTCACCCATCGACCTAATAGGTCAACTTTGACCAAAAAGTCAACTTTGGTCAAAATGGTCAATTTTGACCTAATGACCAACCCATCGACCCAATATATCAACTTCTGACAAAAAGTCATCTTCGATCAAAATGGTCAATTGCCGATTAACTACTAACTAATTTACCAAATACGCCATCTTTCACCAAAAGTCAACTTTTGTTAAAATGGTCAATTTCTGACCTAATGACCACCCCCACTCGCGCAATAATGTTAACTATTGATCAAAATTCAATTTTCGTCAAAATAGGTCAACTTTCGAACAAAATGTCATCTTTAGTCAAAATGATCAATTTTCGACCTAATGATCCCCCATCTAACCCAATAGGTCAACTTTCGACCAAAAAGTCAATTTTGGTCAAAATAATCAATTTTCGACCTAATGACCAATTATCGACCCAATAAATCAATCTCCGACCAAAAAGTCATCTTCGGTCGAAATGGTCAATCCTTACCCCTAATGACAAACCCATCGACCCAATAGTCAACTTTCGACTAAAAAGTCAATTTTAGTCAAAATAATCAATTTTTCGACTTAATGACCAATTATCGACCCAATAAGTCAATCTCTCGACCAAAAAGTCAACTTTGGTCAAAATGATCAATCTTCGACTCAAAGACCAACCCTTTAACCCAATAGAGTCAAATTTCGACCAAAAAGTCAACTTTGGTTAAAATGATCAACACTCAATCTAATGACCAACCCATCGACCTAATAGTCAACTTTCGACCAAAAATCAATTTTGGTCAAAATAGTCAATTTTTGAATTATTGACCAATTATTAACCTAATAAGCCAAACTCAGACCAAAAAGTCAACTTTGGCAAAAAGGGTCAATTCTTGACCCAATGACAAACCTGTTGACCCAATAAGTCAACTTTTGACTAAAAAGTCAATTTTGGTCAAAATAGTACATTTTTGACCTTATGACCAACCATTGACCTAATAGGTCAACTTTTAAACAAAAATTCAACATTAGCCAAAAGTGATCAACTTTGATCCAACGACCAACCTCATGAACCCAATAGAGCAACTTTCGACTAAAAAGTCATCTTTGTCAAAATGGTCAATTCTCGACCCATATACCCACTCATCACCCAATAGTCAAACTTTCGACAAAAACTCAACTTTGGTACAAATGGTCAATTTCTGACCCAATGACAATTCTATCGATCCTTCGAGTTAACATTCGACTAAAAATTTAATTTTGGTCAAAATAAGTCAATTTTCGATCCAAATGACCAATTATTAACCCAATAAGTCAATCTCTCGACCAAAAAGTCAACTTTGGTCAAAATGGTCAATCTCGACCCAATGACAAACCCAACGACCCAATAGATTAACTTTTGACCAAAAAGTCAATTTTGGCCAAAATAATCAATTTTCGACCTAATGAGCACCCATCGACCCAATAGTCAACTTTCGACCAAAAAGTCAACTTTGCTCAAAATGATCAATTTTTGATCCAATGACCAACCCTCAATAAGTCAACTTTCGACTAAAAAGTCATCTTTGGTCAAATGGTCATTTCGACCCAATTACCAACTCATCGCCAACAGTCAACTTTCGACCAAAAAGTCAACTTTGGTCAAAATGATCAATTTCTGACCCAACGACCACCCCATTCATCCATTAGGTTAATTTTTGACCAAAAATTCAATTTTTGTCTAAAAAGTAAATTTTTGACCAAATGACCAATTATAAACCCAATAAGTCAATCTCTAACCAAAAAGTCAACTTCGTAAAAACGCTGAATCTTCGAATGACAAACCCATCAACCAATAGTCAACTTTTAACCAAAAAGTCAACTTTGGTCAAAATAATCAAATTTCTGACCTAATGACCAACCCATCGACCCAATATGTCAACTGTTGACCAAAAATTTAACTTTGGTTAAAATGGCCAATTTTTAACCCAATGACCTACCCCTAACCTAATAGATCAACTTTTGACTAAAAAGTCATCTTTGTTCAAAATTGTCAATTCTTGACCCAATTACCAACTCATTAATCAAATAGGTCAACTTTTGACCAAAAAGTGAACTTTGGTCAAAATGATCAATTTCTGACCCAATGACCAACCACGACTCAGATCCTCGACAAAGTCAACTTTCGACCAAAAATTCAATTTGGCTAATGACCAATTACAATCCATAAGTCAACTTTTGATCAAAAAGTCATCTCTGGTCAAAATGGTCAATTTCTCGACCCAATGACTAACTCCATCGACCCAATAGGTTAACTTTCGACCAAAAAGTTCAATTTTGGTCAAAATAATCAATTTTCGACCTAATGACCAATTATCGATCCAAAAAGTCAATCTCGACCAAAAAGTCAACTTCGGTCAAAATGGTCAATCTTCAACCCAATGACAAACCCATTGACCCAATAAGTCAACTTTCGACTAAAAAGTCAATTTCGGTCAAAATAGTCAATTTCGATTTAATGACCAACCCATCGACCTAATATGTCAACTTTCGACCAAAAAGTCAATTTTGGTCAAAATAGTCAATTTTTGACCTAATGACCAACTCATCGACTCCAATAAGTCAACTCTCGACCAAAAAGTCAACTTCGGTCAAAATGGTCAATCTTCGACCCAATGACCAACCCATTGACCCAATAAGTCAACTTTTCGACCAAAAGTCAACTTTGGTCAAAATGATTAATTTTCGACCCAAACAACCACTCACCAGTTAACTCTCAATAAGTTAACTTTTGAACAAGAAATTCAATTTGCTTAACAAAATAGTCAACTTTCGACCAAAAAGTCTTCTTTAGTCGAAATGACCAATTTCAACCAATGAGAACCATATCGAATCTAATAAGTCAATCTTCGACAAAAATTCAACTTCGTCAAAATAGTCAATCTTCGATCTAATGACTAATCTATTAATCTAATAAATCAATCTCTGACCAAAAAGTCAACTTTAGTCAAAATGATCAATCTTCGACCCAATGACCAACCCATCGAACCTAATAAGTCAACTTTCGACCAAAAGTAAATTTTTGTCAAAATGATCAATTTCGATTTAATGACCACCTATCAATCCAATAGGTCATCTTTTGACCAAAAAGTCAATTTTTGTCAAAATAATTAATTTTTGACCTAAAGACCAATTATAGACCCAGTAAGCCAAACTTTGAACACAAAGTCAACTTTGATCAAAACGATTAATTCTAACACCAATGACTAAACCCATCGACCTCAATCAAGTCAACTTTTCGACCAAAAAGTCAATTTTTGGTCAAAATAAATCAATTTTTTATTTAATGACTCAACCTATCGACCTAATAAGTCAATCTTTGACAAAAAAGTCAATTTTGGTCAAAATACTCAATTTCGACCTAATGACCAATCCATCGACCAAGAAGTCAATCTTCGACCAAAAAGTCAACTTTGTCAAAATGGTAAATCCTTGACCCAATGACCAACCCATTGACCCAATAAGTCAACTTTTGACCAAAAAGTCAACTTTGGTCAAAATGATCAATTTCTGACTGAATGACCACCACGTTAACCCAATAGGCTAATTTTTGAACAAAAATTCAATTTTGCTCAAAATAGGTCAACATTTGACCAAAAAGTCTTCTTTGGTCAAAATGGTCAATTCTCAACCAATGACTAACCCTATCGACCCAATAAGTTAACTTTCGACAAAAGATTTAATTTTGGTCAAAATAGTCAATTTTTCGATCTAATGACCAATTATCGACCCAACAAATCAATCTCTCGACTAAAAAGTCAACTTTGGTCAAAATGATTAATCTTCGACCCAATTACAAACCCATCGACCCAATAAGTCAACTTTTGACCAAAAGTAATTTTTGTCAAATAATACTCAATTTTGACTGACCTCCATGACCTAACAGGTCATCTTTCGACCAAAAGTCAATCTTTGTCAAAATAATCAATTTTCACCTAATGACCAATTACAGACCAAGCAAGTCAATCTTCAACATAAGTCAGCTTTGGTCAAAATGATCAATTTCTGACCTAATGACCAACCCATCGATCCAATAAGTCAACTTTCGACCAAAAAGTCAATTTTTGGTCAAAATAGTCAATTTTCGACCTAATGACCACTTATTGACCCAATAGGTCAATCTTTTACCAAAAAGTCAACTTCGGTCAAAATGGTCAATCTTCGACCCAATGACCAACCCATCGATCTAATAGATCAACTTTTCAACCAAAAAGTCAATCTTTGCTCAAAATGATCAATTTCGACCTAATGACCAACACATCGACTAAATAGTCAACTTTCGACCAAAAACGTCAACTTTCGTCAAAATGGTCAATTTTCGACCTAATGACTAACCTATCGACCCAATAGGTTAACTTTCGACTAAAAAGTCAACTTTGGTCAAAATGAGTCAATCTTCGATCCAAATGACAAACCCATCGGACCTAATAGATCAACTTTCGACCAAAAATCAATTTGGTCAAAATAGTCAATTTTAATCTAATGAGCACCCATCGACCCAATAGTCAACTTTTGACCAAAAAGTCAACTTCTGGTCAAAATGTTCAATTTTCGACCCAATGACCAACCCATCGACCCAATATAGTGAACTTTCGACCAAAAGTCATCTTCGGTCAAAATGATTAATGATTTCGACCCAATTACCAACTCATCATTTCAAATAGTCAACTTTTGATCAAAATGATCAATTTCAACCTAATGACCTCCCCGTTAACCCATCAGGTTAACTTTTAACCAAAGCTTCAATTTTAGTCAAAAAAGTTAATTTTGATCATAATAACCAAATTATCGATCCAATAAGTCAAATCTCAACCAAAAAGTCAACTTTGGTCAAAATGGTGAATCCTTGACCCAATGAGAAACCTATCGACCTAATAGATCAACTTTCGACCAAAAAATCAATTTTGGTCAAAATAATCAATTTTTCGACCTAATGATCACCCATCAATCTAATAGATCAACTTTCGATCAAAATGTTAACTTTGGTCAAAATGCTTCAATTTTCGACCTAATGACCAACTCATTAACCCAATAGATCAACTTTTGTCCAAAAAGTCATCTTTGTTCAAAATGGTTAATTCTTCGACCCAATTACCAACTCGTATAACCAAACAAGTCAACTTTCGACCAAAAATCAACTTCGTCAAAATGGTCTATTTCTGACCCAATGACCACCCCGTTGACCCAATAGGTTAACTTTTGACCAAAAATTTAATTTTGGTCAAAATAGGTCAACTTTCGTCCAAAAAGTCATCTTTGGTCAAAATGGTCAATTTCTGACCCAATGACCACCCCATCGACCCAATGGGTTAACTTTTGACAAAAAAATCAATTTTGGTCAAAATAGTCAATTTTGACTTAATGACCAATTATTGACCCAATAAGCCAATCTCTCGACCAAAAAGTAAACTTTGGTCAAACATGGTCAATCTTCGACCCAATGACAAACCTCATCGACCCAATAGGTTAACTTTCGACCAAAAAGTAAATTTTTGTCAAAATAGTCAATTTTCGACTTAATGACCACCCATCGCCCCAATAGTCAACTTTCGACCAAAAAGTCAATTTTCGTCAAAATACTCAATTTCGATCTAATAACCAATTATCGACCCAAAGAAGTCAATCTTCGACCCAAAGTCAACTTTCGTCAAAATGGTCAATCCTCGACCCAATGACCAACCCATCGACCCAATAAGTCAACTTTCGACCAAAAAGTCAACTTCGGACAAAACGATCAATGATCGATCTAAAGACCAACCCATTTACATAATAGGTCAACTTTTGACCAAAAAGTCAATCTTAGTCAAAATAGTCAATTTTTGAATTAATGACCAATTATTGACCCAAGAAGTCAATCTCTGACAAAAAGTTATTTTTTCTCGAAATGGTCAATCCTTGACCCAATAGGTCAACTTTTGACCAAAAAGTCAATTTTGTTCAAAATAGTTAATTTTTGACCTAATGACCACCCATAGACCCAATAGGTTAACATTTGACCAAAGAATCAACTTTGGTCAAAATGGTCAAGTTTTTACCCATGGACCAACCCATTGACCCAATAGGCCAACTTTTGACTAAAATGTCATCTTTGGTAAAAATGGTCAATTCTTGACCTAATTACCAACTCATTGACCAAATATGTCAACTTTTGACTAAAAAGTTAACTTTGTTCAAAATGGTCAATTGTTGATCCAATGACCACCCAGTTGACCCAATAGGTTAACTTTTGACAAAAAATTCAATTTTGGTCAAAATAGTCAATTTTGACCTAATGACCAATTATTGACCCAATAAGTCAATCTCTGACCAAAAAGTCAACTTCGGTCAAAATGGTCAATCAATGACCCAATGACAAACGTATTGACCCAACAGGTCAATTTTTGACCAAAATGTCATTTTTGTTCAAAGTAGTTAATTTTTGACCTAATAACCACCCGTTGACCCATTAGGTCAACTTTTGATCGAAAAGTTAACTTTGGTCAAAATGGTTAATTTTTGACCGAATGACCAACCCATTGACCCAATAGATCAAATTTTAACCAAAAAGTCATCTTCGGTCAAAATAGTCAATTCTTAACCCAATTATCAACTCATTGACCAAATAGGTCAACTCATTGACCAAATAGGTCAACTCATTGATCAAATAGGTCAACTCATTGACCAAATAGGTCAATTTTTGACCTAAAAGTCAACTTTGATCAACATGATCAATTTCAACCTAATGACTCACTCTGTTGATCTAATGAGTTAACTTCGACCAAAAATTTAATTTCGTCAAAATAGTTAACTTTCGACCAAAAAGTCAACTTTGGTCAGAAAGGTCAATCTTCGACCTAATGACATACCCATCGATCTAATAGTCAACTTTCGACCAAAAAGTAAATTTTCGCCAAAATAGCCAATTTTCGAGTTAATGACTACCCATCGATCTAATAAGTCAACTTTTGAACAAAAAGTCAATTTTGGTCCAAATAGTCAAATTTTAACCTAATGACCAATTATTGACCTAGTAAGCTAATCTCTGACCAAAAGTCAAGTTTAGTCAAAATGGTCTCCTTGACCCTAAGACCATCCCACTAACCCAATAGGTCAACTTTTGAACAAAAAGTCAAATTTGGTCAAAATGATCAATCCTTGACCCAATGACCAACCCATTGACTTATTAGGTCAACTTTTGACCAAAAAGTCTATTTTCGTCAAAATGGTCAATTTTCGAATTATCGACCAATTATCGACCCATTAAGTCAATCTCGTACCATAAAGTCAACTTCGTCAAAATGGTCAATCTTGTCTCATCGACAAACCCATCGACCTAATAGATCAACTTTCGACCAAAAGTCAATTTCAGTCAAAAGAGACAATTTTTGACCTAATGACCACTCATTAACCTAATAGGTCAACTTTTGACCAAAATTTCAACTTTGGTCAAAATGGCCAATTTTCAACAATGACCAACCCATTGACCCAATAGATCAACTTTTGACTAAAAAGTCATCTTTGGTCAAAATGGTCAATTCTTGACCCAATTACCAACTCATTGACCAAATAGGTCAACTTTTGACCCAAAAGTCAACTTTGATTAAAATGGTTAATTTCTGACCAAATGACCACCCCGTTAACCCAATGGGTTAACTTTTGACCAAAAATTTAATTTTGGTCAAAATAGGTCAACTTTTGACCTAGTGACAAATTATTGACCCAAAAAGTCAATCTCTGACCAAAAAGTCAACTTTGGTCAAAATTGTCAATCCTTGACCCAATGACCAACCCATTGACCCAATAGTTATCTTTCGACCAAAATACTCAATTTTCGACTTAATGACCAATCTATCGATCGAAATGGTCAACTTTCGATCAAAAAGTCAATTTTGGTCAAAATAGTCAATTTTCGATCTAATGACCAATTATTGACCCAGTAAGTCAATCTCTGACCAAAAAGTCAACTTTGGTCAAAATGGTTAATCCTTGACCCAATGACCAACCCATTGACCCAATATGTCAACATTTGTCCAAAAAGTCAACTTTGGTCAAAATGGTCAATCCTTGACCCAAAGACAAACCCAATGACCCAATAAGTTAATTTTTGACCAAAAAGTCAATTTTGTTCAAAATAGTCAATTTTTGACCTAATGACCATTTATTAACCTAATAGGTCAACCTTTGACCAAAAAGTTAACTTTAGTCAAAATTGTCAACCTTTTACCCAATGACCAACCCATTGACCCAATAGGTCCAATTTTGACTAAAAAGTCATATTTGGTCAAAATGGTCAATTTCGACCCAATTACCAACTCATCGACCAAATATGTTAACTTTTGATCAAAAAGTCAACTTCGTCAAAATGGTCAATATCTCGACCTAATGACCACTCCGTCGACCAAATTACCAACTCATTGACCAAAAATTTAACTTTGGTCAAAATAGTCAAATTTTGACCTAATGACAAATTATTGACCCAATAAGTCAATCTCAGACCAAAAAGTCAACTTTGGTCAAAATGGTCAATCCTTGACCCAATGACAAACCTATTGACCCAATAGGACAACCTTTTACCAAAAACTCAATTTTAGTCAAAATAATCAATTTTTGACCTTATGACCACCCATTGACCCAATAAGTCAACTTTTGACCAAAAAGTCAACTTTGGTCAAAATGGTCAATTTTTGACCCAATGACCAACTTATTGACCCAATAGATTAACTTTTGACCAATAAGTCAATCTTCTACCAAAATGATCAATTCTTGACTAAATTACCAACTCGTTCACCAAATAGGTCAACTTTTGACAAAAAAGTCAACTTTGGTCAAAATGGACAATGTCTGACACAATGACCACACCGTTCACCTAATGGTTTAACTTTTGACTAAAAATTCAATTTTTGTCAAAATAGGTCAACTTTTGACCAAAAAGTCAACTTCGGTCAGAATAGTCAATCCTTGACCCAATGACAAACCCACTGACTCAATTGGTCAACTTTTGACCAAAAAGTCAATTTTGGTCAAAATAGTCACTTTTTGACTTAAAGACCACCCATTGACCCAATAGGTCAACTTTTGACCAAAAAGTCAATTTTGGTCAAAATAGTCAATTTTTTACCAAATGACCAATTATTGACCTAGTAACCCAATCCCTGACCAAAAAGTCAACTTTAGGCAAAATGGTCTCCTTGACGCAATGACCATCCCACTAACCCAATAGGTCAACTTTTGACCAAAAAGTCAACTTTGGTCAAAATGATCAATCTTCGACCCAATGACCAACCCATTCAGCCGATTAGGTCAACTTTTCGACCAAAAAGTCTATTTTCGTCAAAATGGTCAACTTTCGAATTATCGACCAACTATCGACCCAATAAGTCAATCTCAGACCATAAAGTCAATTTTGGTCAATATGGTCAATCCTTGTCCCAATGACAAACACATTGACCCAATAGGTCAACTTTTGACCAAAAATTCAATTTTGGTCAAAATAACCAATTTTTGACCTAATGACCACTCATTAACTTAATATGTCAACTTTTGACCAAAATTTCAACTTTGGTCAAAATGGTCAATTTTTTACCCAATGAACAACCCATTGACCTAATAGATCAACTTTTGACTAAAAGGTCATCTTAGTCAAAATGGTCAATTCTCGACCCAATTACCAACTCATCGGCCAATTAGGTCAACCTCCGACCAAAAAAGTCAACTTTGGTCAAAATTGACCGACTTCGACCTAATGAACGCCCTGTCGACCCATCAAGCTAACTTTTGACTAAAAATTCAATTTTATTCAAAAATGTCAATTATTGACCTAATGACAAATTATTGACCCAATAAGTCAATCTCTGACCAAAAAGTCAACTTTGGTCAAAATGGTCAATCCTTGACCCAATGACAAACACATTGACCTAATAGGTCAACATTTGACCAAAAAGTCAATATTGGTCAAAAATATCAATTTTAACCTAATGACTCACCCATAACCTACACAGTCAAGTTTTCGACCAAAAAGTCAACTTTGATCAAAATGGTCAAATTTTACAAATGACCAACCCATGGACCCAATAAGTCATCATTCACTAAAACGTCATCTTTGGTCAAAATGGTCGATCTTCGACGTAATTACCAACTCATTGCTTAAATAGGTCAACATTCGACCAAAAACTCAACTTTGGTCAAAATGGTCAATTTCTGACCCAATGACCACCTCGTCAATCTAATGGGTCGACTTTGACAAAAAATTAACTTGGTTAAAATTGTCAAACTTTAACCTAATGACCAATTATTGATCCAATAAGTCAATCTCAGACTAAAAAGTCAACTTTGGTCAAAATGGTCAATTCTTGAACCAATCACAAACCTATTGACCCAATAGGTCAACATTTCACCAAAAAGTCAATTTTAGTCAAAATAATCAATTTTTGACCTAATGACCACAAATTGACCCAATAAGTCAACTTTTGACCAAAAAGTCAACTTTGGTCAAAATGGTCAATTTTTGACCCAATGACCAACTTATTGACCCAATAGATTAACTTTTGACCAAAAAGTCATCTTCAGTCAAAATGATCAATTCTTGACCGAATTACCAACTCATTCACCAAATAGGTCAACTTTTGACCAAAAAGTCAACTTTGGTCAAAATAGACAATGTTTGACACAATGACCACCCCGTTCACCTAATGGTTAACTTTTGATCAAAAATTCAATTTTTGTCAAAATAGATCAACTTTTGACCAAAAATCAACTTTGGTCAGAATAGTCAATCCTTGACCCAATGACAAACCCATCGACCCAATCGATCAACTTTTGATCAAAAAGTTAATTTGGTCAAAATGGTCACTTTTTGACTTAATGACCACCCATTGACCCAATAGATCAACTTTTGACCAAAAAGTCAATTTTGGTCAAAATAGTCAATTTTTGACCAAATGACCAATTATTGACCTAGTAAGCCAATCTCTGACCAAAAAGACAACTTTAGTCAAAATGGTCTCCTTGACCCAATGACCATCCCACTAACCCAATAGGTCAACTTTTGACCAAAAAGTCAACTTTGGTCAAAATGATCAATCCTTGACCCAATGACCAACCCATTAAATTTATTAAAGTCAACTTTCGACTAAAAAGTCTATTTTCATCAAAATGGTCAATTAATTATCGACTAAATTATCAATCCAATAAGTCAATCTCAGACCATAAAGTCAACTTTGGTCAAAATGGTCAATCCTTGTCCCACTGACCAACACATTGACCCAATAGGTCAACTTTTGACCAGAAAGTCAATTTTGGTCAAAATAGCCAATTTTGACCTACTGACTACTCATTAACCTAATAGGTCAACTTTTGACCAAAATTTCAACTTTGGTCAAAATGGTCAATTTTTTACCCAATGACCAACCCATTGACCCAATAGATCAACTTTTGACTAAAAGGTCATCTTTAGTCAAAATGGTCAATTCTTGACCAAATTACCAACTCATTGGCCAAATAGGTCAACCTCTGACCAAAAAGTCAACTTTGGTCAAATGGTCAATTTCGACCTAATGACTCACCTCATCAATCTAATGAAGTTAACTTTCGACTAAAAATTCAATTTTATTAAAATGTCAATTTTTGACCTAATGACAAATTATCGACCCATTAAGTCAATCTCTCGACCAAAAAGTCAACTTTGGTCAAAATGGTCAAACTTTGACCCAATGACAAACACATTGACCTAATAGGTCAACATTTGACCAAAAAGTCAATATTGGTCAAAATAGTCAATTTTTAACCTAATGACCACCCATAGACCCAATAGGTCAACTTTTGACCAAAAAGTCAACTTTGATCAAAATGGTCAATTTTTTAACGAATGACCAACCCATTGACCCAATAGGTCAAATTTTGATTAAAACGTCATCTTTAGTCAAAAAGGTCAGTTCTTGACAGAATTACCAACTCATTGCTCAAATAGGTCAACTTTTGACCAAAAAGTCAACTTTGGTCAAAATGATCAATTTCGACCCAATGACCACCCCGATGACCTATCAGGTTAACATTCGACCAAAAATTTAATTTTAGTCAAAAAGTCGATTTGACTCATCGACCAAATATCGACCTAATAAGTCAATCTCCGACCAAAAAGTCAACTTCGTCAAAATGGTGAATCCTCGACCAATCGACAAACCCATTGACCCAATAGGTCAACTTTTGACCAAAAAATCAATTTCGGTCAAAATAGTCAATTTTTGACCTAATGACCACCTATTGACCTAAAAGGTCAACTTTTGACCAAAAAGTCCACTTTCGTGAAAATTGTCAATTTATAACCCCATGACCACCCCGATGACCCATTGGGTTAACTTTTAACCAAAAATTTAATTTTAGCCAAAAAAGTCAATTTTTTACCTAATGACCAATTATTAACCCAATAAGTCAATCTCTGACCAAAAAGTCAACTTTAGTCAAAATGGTGAATCCTTGACCCATTAACAAACCCATTGACCCAATAGGTCAACCTTTGACAAAAAATTAATTTCGGTCAAAATAGTTAATTTCCACCCATTGACTCAATAGGTCAACATTTGACCAAAAAGTCAACTTTGGTCAAAATGGTCAATTTTTGAGCCAATGACCAACCCATTAACCCAATAGGTCAACTTTGGACCAAAAAGTCATCTTTGTTCAAAATGGTCAATTCTTGACCCAATTACCAACTCATTGACAAAATATGTCAACTTTTGATCAAAAAGTCAACTTTGGTCAAAATGGTCAATCTTCGACACAATGACTCACGCCGTCGATCTACACAGTTAACTTCGACCAAAATTCAATGTTGATCAAAATAGTTCAACTTTTGACCAAAAAGTCATCTTTGGTCAAAATGGTCAATTATTGACCCAATGACCACTCAATTGACCCAATGAGTTAACTTTTGATTAAAATTCAATTTTGGTCAAAATAGTCAATTTTTGACCTAATGACCAATTATTGACCCAAAAAGTCAATCTCTGACCTAAAAGTCAACTTCGGTCAAAATGGTCAATCCTTGACCCAATGACAAACCCATCAACCTAATAGTCAACTTTCGATCAAAATAGTCAATCTTAGATTTAATGACCAATCTATCGATCTAATAAGTCAACTTATCGACCTAAAAGTCAATTCTTGTCAAAATAGTCAATTTTCATTAAAATAGCCAATTTTTGACCTAATAACCAATTAATGACCTAGTAAGCCAATCTTTGAACACAAAGTCAATTTTGGTCAAAATGGTCAATCAATGACCCAATGACCCACACATTGACCCAATAGGTCAACTTTTGACCAAAAGGTCAATATTGGACAAAACGATCAATCCTTGACCCAATGACCAACCCTTTAGCCTAATAAGTCAACTTTAGACCAAAAAGTCAATTTGGGTCAAAATAGTCAATTTTTGAATTAATGACCAATTATTGACCCAATAAGTCAATCTCTGACCAAAAAGTTAAACTTTGTCAAATTGATCAATCCTTGACACAATGACAAACTCATTGAACTAATAGGTTAACTTTTGACCAAAAAGTCAATTTTGGTCAAAGTAGTCAATTTTTGACATAATGACCACTCATAGACCCAATAGGTCAACTTTTGACCAAAAAGTAAACTTTGGTCAAAATGGTCCTTTTTTTACCCAATGACCAACCCATAGACCCAATCGGTAAACTTTTGACTAAAACATCATCTTTAGTAAAAATGGTCAATTCTTGACCCAATTACCAACTCATTGACCAAATAAGTCAACTTTTGACCAAAAAAGTCAACTTTGATCAAAATGGTCAATTTGTGACCCAATGACCACCCCGTTTACCCAATATGCTAACTTTTGACCAAAAATTCAATTTTTGTCAAAATAGGTCAACTTTTAACCCAAAAAGTCTTCTTTGGTCAAAATGGTCAATTTTTGACCCAATGAACACCCCATTGACCCAATGGGTTAACTTTTGACAAAAAAAACTCACTTTTGGTCAAAATAATCAATTTTTGACCTAATGACCAATTATCGATCTAAAAAGTCAATCTCTCGACCAAAAAGTCAACTTCGGTCAAAATGGTCAATCTTGATCCAATGACAAACCCATTGACCCAATAGGTCAACTTTTGACTAAAAAGTAAATTTTGGTCAAAATAATCAATTTTTGATTTAATGACCTCCCATTAACCTAAAAGGTCAACTTTTAACCAAAAAGTCAATTTTTGTCAAAATAGTCAATTTTTGACCTATTGACCAATTATCGACCCAAGTAGTTTCAATCTTCGACCATAAAGTCAACTATGGTCAAAATGGTCAATCCTTGACCCAATAACCAACCCGTTGACCCATTAGGTCAATTTTTGACCAAAAACTCAACTTTGGAAAAAACAATCAATTATTGACCCATTGAATCAATCTCTGACCAAAAAGTTAATTTTTATCAAAATTGTCAATCCTTGACCCAATGATAAACTCATTGACCAAATAGGTCAACTTTTGACCAAAAAGTCAATTTTGGTCAAAATAGTCAATTTTCAATCTAATGACCACCCATGAATCTAATAGTCAACTTTGGACCAAAAAGTCCACTTTGGTGAAAATGGTTAATTTCTAACCCAATGACCACTCTGATGACCCAATGGGTTAACTTTTGACCAAAAATTTAATTTTAGCCAAAAAAGTCAATTTTTTTACCTAATGAGCAATTATTAACCCAATAAGGCAATCTCTGACCAAAAAGTCAACTTTGGTCAAAATGATAAATCCTTGACCCAATGACAAACTCATTGACCCACTAGGTCAACCTTTGACCAAAAAATCAATTTCGGTAAAAAAAAAGTCAATTTTTGACCTAATGACCACGCATTGACCCAATAGGTCAACTTTTGACCAAAAACTCAACTTCGATTAAAATGGTCAATGTTTTACCGAATGACCAACCCATTGACCCAATAGGTCAACTTTTGACAAAAACGTCATCTTTGGTCAAAATGGTCAATTCTTGACGCAATTACCAACTCATTGACCAAATATGTCAACTTTTGACCAAAAAGTCAACTTTGGTGAAAATGGTCAATTTCTGACTTAATGACCACCCCGTTCACCCAATGGGTTAACTTTTGACAAAAAATTCAGTTTTGGTCAAAATAGTCAATTTTTGACCTAATGACCAATTATTGACCTAATAAGTCAATCTCTGACCAAAAAGTCAACTTTGATCAGAATGGTCAATCCTTGACCCAATGACAAACCCAATGACCCAATATGTCAACTTTTGACCAAAAAGTAAGTTTTTGTTAAAATTGTCAATTTTTTGACTTAATTAATGACCAATTATAAACCTAGTAAGCCAATCTCTGATCAAAAAGAAAACTTTGGTAAAAATGGTCAATCCTTGACCCAATGACCAACCTATTAACCCAATAGGTCAACTTTTCGACAAATAAGTCAACTTTCGTCAAAATGGTCAATTCCGACCCAATGAAAAACCCATCGGCCTAATAGTCAATTTTTAACCAAGAAGTCAACTTTGGTCGAAATAGTCAATTTTTTAATTATTAACCAATTATCAACCCAACAAGTCAATCTCATACCAAAAAGTGAACTTTGGTCAAAATGGTCAATCCTCGATCCAAAGACAAACACATCAATCCAAAAGGTTATCTTTTCGACCAAAAAGTCAATTTTGGTTAAAATAGTCAATTTTTGACCAAATGACCACCCATTGACCTAATAGGTCAACTTTTGACCAAAAATTCAACTTTTGTCAAAATGGTAATTTTTTTACCAATGATCAACCCATTGACCCAATAGATCAACTTTTGACTGAAAAATCATCTTTTGGTCAAAATGGTCAATTCCTAACACAATTACCAACTCATCGACCAAATAAGTAAACCTTTGACCAAAAACTCAACTTTGGTCCGAAAGTTCAATTTTTGACCCAATGACAACCACATCGACCTATCGAGTTAAAATTCGACTAAAAATTCAATTTTGATCAAAAAAGACAATTTTCGACCTATCGACCAATTATTGAACCAAAAAGTCAATCTCCGACCAAAAAGCCAACTTTCGTCAAAATGGTGAATCCTCGACCCAATGAGAAACCCATCAATCTAATCAGATAACTTTCGACCAAAAAGTAAATTTCGGACAAAATAATCAATTTTCAACTAATGACCACCCACAGACCCAATAGGTCAACTTTTGACCAAAAAGTTAATTTTTGTCAAAATAGTCAATTTTTGACATAATGACCAATTATTGACCTAGTAAGCCAATTATTGACCACCAAGTCAACTTTGTTCAATGGTCAATCCTTGACCCAATGACCATCACTTTGACCCAATAGGTCAACTTTTAACCAAAAAGTCAACTTTGGACAGAACGATCAATCCTTGACCCACTGACCAACCCATTTGCCTAATAGGTCTACTTTTGACCAAAAATTCAATTTTGGTCAAAATAGTCAATTTTTCACCAAATGACCAATTATTGACCCGAAAATTCAATCTCTGACCAAAAAGTCAACTTTGGTCAAAATGGTTAATCCTTGACCCAATGACAAACCCATTGACCCAATAAGTCAGCTTTTGACAAAAAGTCAATTTTAGTTAAAATAGTGAATTTTTGATCTAATGACCACCATTGACCTAATAGGTCAACTTTTGACCAAAAATTTAACTTTGGTCAAAATGGTCAATTTTTTACCCAATGACCAACCCATTAACCCAATAGATCAACTATTGACTATAAAGTCATCTTTGGTCAAAATGATTAATTCTTGACCTAATTAGCAACTCATTGGCTAAATAAGTCAACCTTTAACCAAAAATTCAACTTTGTTCAAAATGGTCAATTGCTGACCCAATGACAACCCCGTTGGCCCATTGGGTTAACTTTTGACTCAAAATTCAATTTTGGTCAAAAAAAGTTAATTTTTGACCTAATGACCAATTATTGACCTAATAAATCAATCTCTGACCAAAAAGTCAACTTTGGTCAAAATGGTGAATCCTTGACCCAATGACAAACCCATTAACCCAATAGGTCAACTTTTGAACAAAAGATCAACTTCGGTCAAAATAGTCAATTTTTGACTTAATGACCACCCATTGACCCAATAGGTCAACTTTTGACCAAAAAGTCAACTTTGGTCAAAATGGTCAATTTTTGACCCAATGCCATCCCATTATCACAATAGGTCAAATTTTGACAAAAAATTCATCTTTGTTCAAAATGGTCAATTCTTAACCTAATTACCAACTCATTGACCATATAGGTCAACTTTTGACCCAAAAGTCAACTTTGGTCAAAATGGTCAATTTCTGTCCCAATGACCAGCCTGTTGACCCAATAGGTTAACTCTTGACCGAAAATTCAATTTTGTTCAAAATAGGTCAACGTCTTCGACAAAAAGTCATCTGGTCAAAATAGTCAATTTCGACCTAATGACCACACTGTCAATCCAATGGGAAAACTTTTGTCAAAAATTTAATTTTGGTCGAAATAGTTAATTTTCGACCTAAAGACCAATTATTCAACCCAATAAGCTCAATATCCGACCTAAAAGTCAAATTTCGTTCAAAATGGTCAATCTTCAACCAATGACAAACTCATCAATCTAATAGTCAACATTGACCAAAATGTCAATTTTGGTCAATATAGTTAATTTTTGACCTAATGACCACCCATTGACCCAATGGTCAACTTTTGACCAAAAAGTTAACTTTGGTCAAAATAGTCAATTTTTGCCCCAATGACCAACTCATTGACCCAATTGATTAACTTTAGACAAAAAATTAAACTTTGGTCGAAATGGTCAATTCTTGACCAAATTGCCAACTCATTGACCAAATATGTCAACCTTCGACCAAAAAGTCAACTTCGGTCAAAAAGGTCAATTTCTGCTCCAAGGACTACATTCATCAATCTAATGGGTTAACTTTCGTCCAAAAATTCAATTTTCGTCAAAATAACCAATTTTTCACCTAATGACCAATTATTGATCCAAAAGTCAATTTCTGACCAAAAAATCAACTTTGGTCAAAATGGTCAATCCTCGACCAATGACAAACCTATCGACACAACAAGTCAACTTTAACCGAAAAGTTAATTATAGTAAAAATAGCAATTTTCGACCTAATGACCACCCATCGACCTAATAGCCAACTTTTGACCAAAAAGTAAACTTTGGTCAAAATGGTCAATATTAGACCCAATGACAACGTTGACCAAAAAGTCAATTTTGGTCAAAATAGTCAATTTTTGACCTAATGGCACCCATTGACCCAATAGGTCAACTTTTCACCAAAAACTCAACTTTGGTCAAAATGGTCAATTTTTTACCCAATGACCAACTTATTGACCCAAAAGGTCAACTTTTGACTAAAAAGTCATCTTTGGTCAAAATGGCCAGCTTCTAACCCAATTACCAACTCTTTCGCCAATAAGTCAAATTTCGACCAAAAAGTCAACTTTGGTCAAAATAGTTAATTTTTCACCCAATGACCCCCCTTGACCCATTGGGTTAACTTTTGACTAAAAATTCAATTTTAGTCAAAAAAGTCAATTTTTGACGTAATGACCAAGTATTTACCCAATAAGTCAATCTCTGACCAAAAAGTCAACTTTGGTAAAAAAGGTGAATTCTTGACCCAATGATAAATGCATTGACCAAATAGGTCAACTTTTGACAAAAAAATCAAATTTGGTCAAAATAGTCAATTATTGACCTATGACCACCCATTGACCCAATAGCTCAACTTTTGACCAAAAAGTCAATTTTGGTCAAAATGGTTAATTTTTTACCCAATGGCCAAACCATTAACCCAATAGGTCAACTTTTGACAAAAAAGTCATCTTTGTTCAAAATGGTCAATTCTGACCAAATTACCAACTCATCGACCAACAAGTCAACTTTTAACCCAAAAATTAACTTTGGTCAAAATGGTCAATTTCTGACCCAATAACCAACCGGTTGACCCAATAGGTTAACTTTTGACCAAAAATTAAATTTTGGTCAAAATGGGTCAACTTTTGACCAAAAAGTCAACTTTGGTCAAAATGATCAACACTTGACCCAATGACCAATCCATTGGCCTAATAGGTCAACTTTTGACCAAAAAGTCAATTTTGGTTAAATTAGTTAATTTTTGAATTTTTGACCAATTATTGACCTAATAAGCCAATCTTTGACAAAAAAGTCAACTTTGATTAAAAATGGTCAATCCTTGACCCAATGATAAACCCATTGACCCAATAAGTCAAATTTTGAGCTGAAAGTAAATTTTAGTTAAAATAGTCAATTTTTGACCAAATGACCACCCATTGACCCAAATAGGTCAACTTTTGATAAAAAAGTCAACTTTGGTCAAATTGGTTAATTTTTAACCCAATGACCAACCCATTAACTTAAAAGGTCAACTTTTGACTAAAAGGTCATCTTTGGTCAAAATGGTCGTATTCTTTACCTAATTACCAACTTATTGGCCAAATAGGTCAACTTTTGACCAAAAAGTCAACTTTCGTCAAAATGGTCAAATTCTGACCCAATGACCACCCCCGCTAACCCATTGTGTTAACTTTTGACCAAAAATTCAATTTCAGTAAAAAAAGTCAATATTTTTACCTAATGACCAATTATTGACCCAATATGTCAATCTTCGACCAAAAAGTCAACTTTGGTCAAAATGGTTAATCCTTGACCCAATGACAAACCTATTCACCAAATAGATCAACTTTTGACCAAAAAATCTATTTTGACCTAATTACTACCTATTGATCCAATACGTCACTTTCGACCAAAAAGTCAACTTTGGTCAAAATGTATCAATTCTTAACCTAATGACCAATCCATTAACCTAATAGTCAACTTTCGACTAAAAAGTCATCTTTGTTCAAAATGGCCAATTCTCGATCTAATTACTAACTCATCGACTAAATAGTCAACTTTTCACCAAAAAGCTAACTTCGGTCAAAATGATCAATTTTCGATCCAAAGAACACCTCGTCAATCTAATAGGTTAACTTTTGACCAACAATTTAATTTTGGTCAAAATAGGTCAACTTTTGACCAACAAGTTATCTTTGGTCAAAATGGTCAATTTCTGACCCAATGACCACCCCATTGACGCAATGGGTTAACTTTTGACCAAAATTTCAATTTTGATCAAAATAGTCAATTTTTAACCTAATGACCAATTATGGATCCAAAAAGTCAATCTCTGACCAAAAAGTCAACATTGGTCAAAATGGTCAATCCTTGACCCAATGATAAACCCATTGACCCAATAGGTCAACTTTTAACTAAAAAGTAAATTTTGCGTCAAAATAGTTCAATTTTTTATTAAAGACCACCCGTCGACCTAACAGTCAACTTTCACCAAAAGTCAATTTTTATAAAATAGTAATTTTCACCTAATGACCAATTATTAACACATTAAGCTAATCTGTCACCACCAAGTCAACTTTCGGTCAAAATAGTCAATTTTTTATTAAAGACCACCCATGGACCCAAATAGGTCAACTTTTGAGCAAAAAGTCAACTTTGGACAAAATGATCAATCCATGACCCAATGAACAACCCTTTAGCCTAATAAGTCAACTTTAGACCAAAAAGTAAATTTTGGTCAAAATAGCTAATTTTTGAATTAATGACCAATTATTAACCCAATAAGTCAATCTCTGACCAAAAAGTTAATTTTTGTCAAAATGGTCAATCCTTGACCCAATGAAAAACCCTTTGACCCAATAGATCAACTTTTGATCAAAATGTCAATTTTAGTTAACATAGTCAATTTTAATCTAATGACCACCCATAGATCTAATCAGTCAACTTTTCACCAAAAAGTTAACTTTAGTAAAAATGGTTAATTTTGACCCAATGACAAACACATCGACCTAATAGTCAACTTTGACTAAAATGTCATCTTGGTCAAATGGTCATCTTCAAATGGTCAATTCTTGACCCAATTACCAACTCATTGACCAAAGTCTACTTTTGACCAAAAAGTCAACTTTGGTCAAAATAATAAATTTTTGACCCAATGACCAACCCGTTGACCTAATGGGTTAACATTTGACCAAAAATTCAACTTTGGCCAAAATGTCAATTTTTAACCTAATGACCAATTATTGACCCAAAAAGTCAATCTCTGACCAAAAAGTCAACTTTGGTCAAAATGGTCAATCCTTTACCCAATGACAAACCCATTGACTCAATAGGTCAACTTTTGACCAAAAAGTCGATTTCGGTCAAAATAGTCAATTTTTGACCTAATGACCACCCATCAACCCAATAGTCAACTTTCAACCAAAAAGTCAACTTCGTAAAAATGGTCAATTTTGACCTAATGACCAACCCATCGACCTAAGAGATCAACTTTCGACCAAAAAGTCATCTTGATCAAAATGGTCAATTCTCGACCCAATTACTAACTCATCGACCAAATAGGTCAACTTTCGACCAAAAAGTCAACTTTGGTCAAAATGATCAATTTCTGACCTAATGACCACCCCGTTGACCCAATGTGTTAACTTTTGACCAAAAATTCAATTTTGGTCAAAATAGGTCAAATTTTGAGTCAATAGTCAAATTTGGTCAAAATAGTCAATTTTGGTCAAAATAGTCAATTTTTGACCTAATGACCACCCATTGACCCAATAGGTCAACTTTTGACCAAAAAGTCAACTTTGGTCAAAATGGACAATTTCTGACCAATGACAAACCTACTGACCCAAAATATCAACTTTTGACCAAAAAGTCATCTTCAGTAAAAATAGTTAATTCTTGTCCCAATTACCAACTCATTTACTAAATATGTCAACTTTTGACAAAAAAGTCAACTCTGGTTAAAATGGACAATTTCTGACCCAATGACTACCCCGTTCACCCAATGGGTTAACTTTAACCAAAAATTCAATTTTTGTCAAAATAGGTCAAGTTATGACCAAAAAGCCATCTTTGGTTAAAATGGTCAAATTTCTGACCCAATGACCCCCCCCCCTCGTCAACCCAATGAGTTAACTTTTGACCAAAAATTCATTTTTGGTGTCAAAATACTCATTTTTGACCTAATGACCAATTGTTGACCTAATAAGTCAATCTCTGACCAAAAAGTCAACTTTGGTCAAAATGGTCAATCTTTGACCCAATGACAAACCCATTGATCTACAGTTAACTTTGACCAAATAGACAAACTTAGTCAAAATAGTCAACTTTGGTCAAAAAAGTAAATTTTTGACCTAATGACTACCCATTGACCTAATAGCTCAACTTTGACCAAAAAGTTAACTTTGGTCAAAATGGTCAATTTTGGATCTAAAGACCAACCCATTGACCCAATAGATCAACTTTTGACCAAGAAGTCATCTTCGGTCAAAATGATCTATTCTAATCTAATTACCAACTCATCGATCAACATAGTCAATCTCAACCAAAAAGACAAGTTTGGTCAAAATGGTCAGTTTTTGACCCATCGACCACCCCGTTAACCCAATGGTTTAACTTTTGACCAAATATTCAATTTTGGCCAAAATAGTCAATTTTTGACCTAATGACCAATTATTGACCCAATAAGTCAATCTGTGACAAAAAAGTTAACTTTGGCCAAAATGGTCAATCATTGACCCACCGGCAAACCCATTGACCTAAAAGGTCAACTGTTGACCAAAAAGTCAATTTTTGCCAAAATAGTCAATTTTTGACCTAATGACCTCCCATTGACCTAATGACCACCCATTGACCCAATAGGTCAACTTTTGACCAAAAAGTCAACTTTGGTCAAAATGGTCAATTTTTGACCCAATGACCAACCCATTGACCCAATAGATCAACTTTTGACCAAAAAGTCATCTTCGGTCAAAATGGTCAATTCTTTATCCAATTATCAACTCATTGACCAAATAGGTCAACTTTTGACCAAAAAGTCAACTTTGGTCAAAATGGTCAATTTCTGACCCAATGACTACCCCGTTGACCCAATGTTTTAACT
This sequence comes from Papilionanthe hookeriana x Papilionanthe teres, assembly GCA_022702705.1. Taxonomy (NCBI): domain Eukaryota; kingdom Viridiplantae; phylum Streptophyta; class Magnoliopsida; order Asparagales; family Orchidaceae; genus Papilionanthe; species Papilionanthe hookeriana x Papilionanthe teres. The sequence continues at coordinate 19,740,484 of CM040438.1, forward strand.
TTTGACCAAAAATTCAATTTTGGTCAAAATAGTCAACTTTTTAGTAAAAAAAACAATTTTGGTCAAAATAGTCAATTTTTAACCTAATGACCACCCATTGACCCAATAGGTCAACTTTTGACCAAAAAGTCAACTTTGGTCAAAATAGTCAATTTTTCACCCAATGACAAACCCATTGACCCAATATATCAACTATTGACCAAAGAGTCATCTTCAGTAAAATTAGTCAAAATCTTAACCCAATTACCAACTCATTTACTAAATATGTCAACTTTTGACCAAAAAGTCAACTTTGGTCAAAATGGACAATTTCAGACTCAATGACCACCCCGCCACCCAACTGGTTAACTTTTAACAAAAAATTCAATTTTGGTCAAAATTGGTCAACTTATGACCAAAAAGTCATATTTGGTCAAAATGGTCAAATTCTGACCCAATGACCCCCCGGTTAACCCAATGGGTTAACTTTTGAGCTAATGACCAATGGGTTAAAATAGTCATTAGCTAATGACCAATTATTAACCCAATAAGTCAATCTCTGACCAAAAGGTAAACTTTGGTCAAAATGGTCAATCCTTGACCATATGACAAACCCATTGACCCAATAGATCATCTTTGACCAAAAAGTCAATTTTGGTCAAAATAGTTAATTTTGGTCAAAATAGTTAATTTTGGTCAAAATAGTCAATTTTGACCTAATGACTACCCATTGACCCAATAGGTCAACTTTTGACCAAAAAGTTAACTTTGGTCAAAATGGTCAATTTTGGATCCAATGACCAACCCATTGACCCAATAGATCAACTTTTGACCAAAAAGTCATCTTCGGTCAAAATGGTCAATTCTTGACCCAATTACCAACTCATCGACTAAATAGGTCAACTTTTGACCAAAAAGACAACTTCGGTCAAAATGGTCAATTTTTGACCAAACGTCCACCCCGTTGACCTAATGGGTTAACTTTTGACCAAAATTTAGTTTTGGTCTAAATAGGTCAACTTTTTACGAAAAATTCATCTTTCGTCAAAATGGTTAATTTCTGATCCAATGACCACCCCGTTGACCCAATGGGTTAACTTTTGACCAAAAATTCAATTTTGGTCAAAATAGTCAACTTTTCACCTAATGACCAATTATTGACCCAATAAGTCAATCTCTGACCAAAAAGTCAACTTCGGTCAAAATGGTTAATCCTTGACCCAATGACAAACCCATTGACCCAATAGGTCAACTATTTACCAAAAAGTCAATTTTAGTCAAAATAGTCAATTTTTGACCTGATGACCACTCATGGACCCAATAAGTCAACTTTTGACCAAAAAGTCAACTTTGGTCAAAATGGTCAATTTTTGACCCAATGACAAACCCATTGACCCAATATATCAACTTTTCACCAAAAATTCATCTTAAAAAATGGTCAATTCTAGACCCAATTACCAACGCATTTACCAAATTGGTCAACTTTTAACCAAAAAGTCAACTTTGGTCAAAATGGATAATTTCTTACCCAATGACCCCCCTCCCCCCCCCCGTCGTTAACCCAATGGGTTAACTTTTGACCAAAAATTCAATTTTGGTCAAAATAGTCAAAATTTGACCTAATGACCAATTATTGACCCAACAAGTCAATCTCTGTCAAAAAAGTCAACTTCGGTCTGAATGGTCGATCCTTGACCCAATGACAAACCCATTAACCCAATAGATGAAGTTCTAACCAAAAAGTTAATTTTGGTCAAAATAGTCAATTTTTGACATGACCAATTATTGACCTAGTAAGCCAATCTCTGACCAAAAAGTCAACTTTGGTCATAAAAGTCAAACCTTGACCCAATAACTCAACTTTTGACCAAAAAGTCAATTTTGGCCAAAATAGTCAATTTTGACCTATTGACCACCCATTGACCTAATAGGTCAACTTTTGACCAAAAATTCAACTTTAGTAAAAATGGTCAATTTTTGACCAAATGGCCAACCCATTGACCCAACAGATCAACTTTTGACTAAAAATTCATCTTTGGTCAAAACGGTCAATTCTTGACCCAATTACCAGCTCATTGGCCAAATAGGTCAACCTTTGACCAAAAACTAAACTTTGGTCCAAATGGTCAATTTTTGACCCAATGACAACCCCGTTGACCCAAGGGGTTAACTTTTGACGAAAAATTCAATTTTGGTCAAAAAAAGTCAATTTTTAACCTAATGACAAATTATTAACCCAATAAGTCAATCTCTGACTAAAAATTCAACTTTGTTCAAAATGGTCAATCCTTGACCCAATGACAAACCCATTGACCCAATAGTCAACTTTTGACCAAAAAGTCAATTTTGGTTAAAATAGTTAATTTTTGACCTAATGAGCACTCATTGACCCAAATAGGTCAACTTTTGACCAAAAAGTCAACTATGGTCAAAATGGTCAACTTTTGACCCAATGACCAACCCATTGACCCAATAGGTCAACTTTTGACTAAAAAGTCATCTTTGGTCAAAATGGCCAATTATTGACCCAATTTCCAACTCATTGGCCAAATAAGTCAACTTTCGTCAAAATGATCAATTTCTGACCCAATGACCACCCCGTTTACCCAGTAGTTTAACAATTTTGGTCAAAATTGACAATTTTTCACCTAATCACCAATTATTAACCCAATAAGTCAATCTCTAACCAAAAAGTCAACTTTAGTCAAAATGGTTAATTCTTAACCCAATGAAAAACCCATTGACCCAATAGGTCAACATTTTACCAAAAAGTTAATTTTAGTTAAAATAGTCAATTTTTGACCTAATGACCACCCATTGACTGAATAGGTCAACTTTTGACCAAAAAGTTAACTTTGGAAATGGATAATTTTTGACCCAGTAACCAACCCAATGACAAACCCATTGACCCAATAGATTAACTTTTGACCAAAAAGTCAACTTCAGTTAAAATGCTTAATTCTTGACCCAATTACCAACTCATTTACCAAATAAGTCTACTTTGGTCAAAATAGACAATTTCTGACACAATGACCACCCCCTCCGTTCAACCAATGGGTTAACTTTTGACCAAAAATTCAATTTGGTCAAAAAAGGTCAACTTTTGAACAAAAAGTCATCTTTGGTCACAATGGACTATTTCTGACCCAATGACCCCCCCCCCCCCCCGTTAACCCAATGGGTTAACTTTTGACCAAAAATTCAATATTGGTCAAAATAGTCAATTTTTGACCTAATGACCAATTATTGACCCAATAAGTCAATCTCTGACCAAAAGTCAACTTTGGTCAGAATGGTCAATCCTTACCCCAATGACAAACCCATTGACCCAATAGGTAAACTTTTGACCAAAAACTCAATTTTAGTTAAAATAGTCAGTTTTTGACTTAATGACCAATTATTGACCTAATAAGCCAATCTCTGACCAAAAAGTCAACTTTGGTCAGAATGGTTAATCCTTGACCCAATGACCAACCCGTTAACCCAGTAGGTCAACTTTTGACCAAAAAGTCAACATTGGTCAAATTGATCAACACTTAACCCAATGACCAACCCATTGGCCTAATAGGTCAACTTTTGACCAAAGAGTCTATTTTGGTTAAAAGAGTCAATTTTTGAATTATTGACCAATTAATGACCTAATAAGCCAATCTTTGACCAAAAAGTCAACTTTGGTTAAAATGGTCAATCCTTGACTCAATGACAAACCTATTGACCCAATAAGTCAACTTTTGACCTAAAAGTAAATTTTAGTCAAAATAATCAATTTTTGACCTAATGACCACCCATTGACCCAAATAGGCCAACTTTTGACCAAAAAGTCAACTTTGGTCAAAATGGTCAATTTTGACCCAATGACCAACCCATTGACTCAAAAGGTCAACTTTTGACTAAAAAGTCATCTTTGGTCAAAATGGTCAGTTCTTGACCTAATTACCAACTTATTGGCCAAATAGGTCAACTTTTGACTAAAAAGTCAACTTTGGTCAAAATGGTCAATTTCTGACCCAATGGCCACTCTGTTAACCCATTGGGTTAACTTTTGACCAAAAATTAAATTTCAGTAAAAAAAGTCAATTTTTTACCTAATGACCAATTATTGACCCAATATGTCAATCTCTGACCAAAAAGTCAACTTTAGTCAAAATGGTTAATCCTTGACCCAATGACAAACCTATTGAACAAATAGGTCAACTTTTGACCAAAAAATCAATTTTTGACCTAATGACCACCTATTGACCCAATAGGTCAACTTTTGACCAAAAAGATAACTTTGGTCAAAATGGTCAATTTTTGACCCAATGACCAACCCATTAACCCAATAGGTCAACTTTTGACCAAAAAAGTCATCTTAGTTCAAAATGGCCAATTCTTAACCCAATTACCAACTCATTGACCAAATAGGTCAACTTTTGACCAAAAAGCCAACTTTGGTCAAAACGGTCAATTTCTGACCAAAAGACCACCCGGTTGACCCAATTGGTTAACTTTTGACCAACAATTTAATTTTGGTAAAACAGGTCAACTTGTGACCAAAAAGTCATCTTTGGTCAAAATGGTCGCTTTCTAACCCAATGACCTCCCCATTCACGCAATGGGTTAACTTTTGACCAAAAATTCAATTTTGGTCAAAATAGTCTATTTTTAACCTAATGACCAATTATGGATCAAAAAAGTCAATCTCTGACCAAAAAGTCAACATTAGTCAAAATGGTCAATCCTTGACCCAATGACAAACACATTGACACAATAGGTCAACTTTTAACCAAAAAGTAAATTTTGGTCAAAATAGTCAATTATTGATTAAAGACCACCCATTGAACCCAATATGTCAACTTTTGACCAAAAAGTCAATTTTTATAAAAATAGTTAATTTTTGACCTAATGGCCAATTATTGACACAGTAAGCTAATCTTTCACCACAAAGTCAACTTTTGGTTAAAATAGTCAATTTTTGATTAAAGACCACCCATTGACCCAAATAGGTTAACTTTGGACAAAGTGATCAATCCTCGACCCAATGAACAACCCTTTAGCCTAATATGTCAACTTTAGACCAAAAAGTAAATTTTGGTCAAAAACGTTAATTTTTGAATTAATGACCAATTATTGACCCAATAAGTGAATCTCTGACCAAAAAGTTAATTTTTGTCAAAATGGTCAATCTTTGACCCAATGAAAAACCCTTTGACCCAATAGATCAACTTTTGATCAAAAAGTCAATTTTGGTTAACATAGTCAATTTTTGACCTAATGACCACCCATAAACCCAATTGGTCAACTTTTGACAAAAAAGTTAACTTTAGTAAAAAATGGTTAATTTTTGACCCAATGACAAACACATCAATCTGATAAGTCAACTTTTAACTAAAATGTCATCTTGGTCAAAATGGTCATCTTTGGTCAAAATGGTCAATTCTTGACCCAATTACCAACTCATTGACCAAATAGGTCAACTTTTGACCAAAAAGTTAACTTTGGTCAAAATGGTCAATTTCTGACCCAATGAACAACTCGTTGACCTAATGGATTAACATTTGATCAAAAAGTCAATTTTGGTCAAAATAGTCAATTTTTGACCTAATGACCACCCATTGACCCAATAGGTCAACTTTTGACCAAAAGGTCAACTTCGGAAAAAATGGTCAATTTTTTACCTAATGACCAACCCATTGACCCAATAAATCAACTTTTGACCAAATAGTCATCTTCGATCAAAATGGTCAATTCTTGACCCAATTACCAACTCATTGACCAAATATGTCAACTTTTGACCAAAAAGTCAACTTTGGTCAAAATGGTTAATTTCTGACCTAATGACCACCCCGTTGACCCAATGTGTTAACTTTTGACCAAAAATTCAATTTTGGTCAAAATAGGTCAAATTTTGAGTCAAAAGTCAATTTTGGTCAAATAGTCAATTTTTGACCTAATGACCACCCATTGACCCAATATGTCAACTTTTGACCAAAAAAGTCAACTTTTGTCAAAATGGACAATTTCTGACCAATGACAAACCCACTGAACCAAAATATCAACTTTTGACCAAAAAGTCATCTTCAGAAAAAATAGTTAATTCTTGTCCCAATCACCAACTCATTTACCAAATAGGTCAACTTTTGATAAAAAGTCAACTCTGGTCAAAATGGACAATTTCTGACCCAAAGACTACCCCGTTCACTCAATAGGTTAACTTTTAACCAAAAATTCAATTTTGGTCCAAATATATCAACTTATGACCAAAAAGGCATCTTTGGTTAAGATGGTCAAATTTCTGACCCAATGAACCCCCTGTTAACCCAATGGGTTAACTTTTGACCAAAAATTCTTTCTTGGTCAAAATAGTCATTTTTGACCAAATGACCAATTATTGACCCAATAAGTCAATCTCTGACCAAAAAGTCAACTTTGGTCAAAATGGTCAATCCTTGACCCAATGACAAACCCATTGACCCAATAGGTCAACTTTGACCAAAAAGTCAAACTTAGTCAAAATAGTCAACTTTGGTCAAAATAGTGAATTTTTGACCTAATGACCACCCATTGACCTAATAGGTCAACTTTTTACCAAAAAGTTAACTTTGGTCAAAATGGTCAATTTTGGATCCAATGACCAACCCATTGAACCAATAGATCAACTTTGGACCAAGAAGTCATCTTCGGTCAAAATGGTCAATTCTTGACCCAATTACCAACTCATTGACCAAATAGGTCAACTTTTGACCAAAAAGACAGGTTTGGTCAAAATGGTCAATTTCTGACCCAACAACCATCCCGTTAACCCAATGTGTTAACTTTTGACCAAATATTCAATCTTGGCCAAAAGAGTCAATTTTTTACCTAATGACCAATTATTGACCAATAAGTCAATCTCTGACAAAAAAGTTAACTTTGGTCAAAATGGTCAATCCTTGACCCATCTATGAAACCCATCGACCTAAAAGGTCAACTGTTAATCAAAAGTCAATTTTGCCAAAATAGTCAATTTTGATCTAATGACCTCCCATTAACCTAATGACTGATCATCAATCTGATAGGTCAACTTTGACGAAAAAGTCAACTTTGGTAAAAATGGTCAATTTTCACCCAATGACCAACCCATTGAACCAATAGATCAACTTTTGACCAAAAAGTCATCTTCGGTCAAAATGGTCAATTCTTTATCCAATTATCAACTCATTTACCAAATAGGTCAACATTTGACCAAAAAGTCAACTTTGGTGAAAATGGTCTATTTTTGACCCAATGACCACCCCGTTGACCCAATTTGTTAACTTTTGACCAAAAATTAAATTTTGGTCAAAATAGGTCAACTTTTGAGTCAAAAATCAATTTTGGTCAAAATAGTCAATTTTTGACCTAATGACCACCCATTGACTCAATAGGTCAACTTTTGACCAAAAAGTCAACTTTGGTCAAAATGGTCAATATTTGACCCAATGACAAACCCATTGACCCAATATATCAACTATTGACCAAAGAGTCATCTTCAGTAAAAATAGTGAAAATCTTAACCCAATTACCAACTCATTTATTAAATAGGTCAACTTTTGACCAAAAAGTCAACTTTGGTCAAAATGGACAATTTTAGACCCAATGACCACCCCGTCACCCAATTGGTTAACTTTTAACCAAAAATTCAATTTTGGTCAAAATTGGTCAACTTATGACCAAAAGTCATCTTTGGTCAAAATGGTCAAATTCTGACCCAATGAACCCCATCAACCCACTAGTTAACTTTCACCAAAAATTCATTTTCAGTCAAAATAATAATTTTGAGCTAAAGATCAACTATCGATCTAATAAGTCAATCTTCGACCAAAAGGTACAACTTTGGTCAAAATGGTCAATCCTTGACCCAATGACTAACCCATTGACCCAATAAGTCAACTTTCACCAAAGTCAATTTTGGTCAAAATAGTCAATTTTGGTCGAAATAATCGATTTGACCTAATGACTACCCATCAACTACACAGTCAACTTTTCGACCAAAAAGTTAACTTGGTCAAAATGGTCAATTTTGACCCAATGACCAATTCATCGACCGATAGATCAACTTTCGACCAAAAAGTCATCTTCGGTCAAAATGGTCAATTCTTCGACCTAATCGCCAACTCATCGACCAAATAAGTCAACTTTCGACCAAAAAGACAACTTTGGTCAAAATGGTCAATTTTCGACCCAACGTCCACTCATTGACCCAATGTGTTAACTTTTGACCAAAAGTCAATTTCAGTCAAATAGGTCAACTTTCTAGAAAATTCATTCGTCAAAATGGTCATTCACCTAATGACCACCCATTAATCTAATCGGTTAACTTTTGACCAAAAATTCAATTTTGTTCAAAATAGTCAACTTTTCACCTAATGACCAATTATTGACCCAATAAGTCAATCTCTGACCAAAAAGTCAACTTTGGTCAAAATGGTTAATCCTTGACCCAATGACAAACCCATCGATCCAATAGGTCAACTATTTACCAAAAATCAAATTTAGTCAAAATAATCAATTTTCGACCTGATGACCACCTCATCGACCTAACATGTCAACTTTCGACCAAAAAGTCAACTTTAGTCAAAATGGTCAATTTTCGACCAATGACAAACCGATCGACCTAATATATCAACTTTTCACCAAAATTCATCTTCAGAAAAATTGGTCAATTCTTGACCCAATTACCAACGCATTTACCAAATTAGTCAACTTTTAACCAAAAAGTCAACTTTGGTCAAAATAGACAATTTCTTACCCAATGACCCTCTCCCCCCTGTTAACCCAATGGGTTAACTTTTGATCAAAAATTCAATTTTGGTCAAAATAGTCAAAATTTAACCTAACGACCAATTATTGAACCAACAAGTCAATCTCTGTCCAAAAAGTCAACTTTGGTCAGAATGGTCAATCCTTGACCCAATGACAAACCCATTCACCCAATAGGTGAACTTCTAACCAAAAAGTCAATTTTGGTCAAAATAGTCAATTTTTGACTTAATGACCAATTATTGACCTAGTAAGCCAATCTCTGACCAAAAAGTCAACTTTGATCATAATAGTCAAACCTTGACCCAATGATAAACCCATAGACCCAATAACTCAACTTTTGACCAAAAGTCAATTTTGGCCAAAATAATCAATTTTCGACCATTGACCACCCATCGACCTAATAGTCAACTTTTGACCAAAAAGTCAACTTTGGTCAAAATGGTCAATTTTCGACCTAATGACCAACCCATCGACCCAACAGATCAACTTTTACTAAAAAGTCATCTTTGGTCAAAATGGTCAATTCTCGACCCAATTACTAACTCATCGACCAAATAAGTCAACCTTCGACCAAAAACGTTAACTTGGTCCAAATGGTCAATTTCTGAACCAATGATAACCCCGTTGACCCATGGGGTTAACTTTGGTCCAAAAGTCAATTTTTGACCAAATGACCAATTATTAACCCAAAAAGTCAATCTGTGACTAAAAATTCAACTTTGGTCAAAATGGTCAATCCTTGACCCAACGACAAACTCATTGACCCAATAGTCAACTTATGACAAAAAAGTCAATTTTGGTTAAAATGGTTAATTTTTGACCTAATGAGCACTCATTGACCCAATAAGTCAACTTTTGACCAAAAAGTCAACTTTGGTCAAAATGGTCAATTTTTGACCTAATGACCAACCCATTGACCCAATAGGTCAACTTTTGACCAAAAAGTCATCTTTGGTCAAAATGGCCAATTCTTGACCCAATTTCCAACTCATTGGCCAAATAAGTCAACTTTCGTCAAAATGATCAATTTCTGACCCAATGACCACCCCATTCACCCAAGGGTTTAACTTTTGACCAAAAATTAAATTTTGGTCAAAATTGACAATTTTCCACCTAATCACCAATTATTGACCCAATAAGTCAATCTCTGACCAAAACGTCAACTTTGGTCAAAATGGTCAATCCTTGACCCAACGACAAACCCATTGACCTAATAGGTCAACTTTTGACCAAAAATCAATTTTGGTCAAAATAGTCAATCTTGACCTAATGATCGCACATTGACCTAATAGTTTAACTTTTGACCAAAATGTCAACTTTGGTCAAAATGGTTAATTTTTGACCCAATGACCAACCCATTAACCCAATAGGTCAACTTTTGACCAAAAAGTCAACTTGGTCAAAATGGTCAATTTTTTACCCAATGACCAAGTCAATGACCCAATAGGTCAACTTTTGACTAAAACATCATCTTTTATCAAAATGGTCAATTCTTTACCCAATTACCAACTCATTGACCAAATAGGTCAACTTTTGAGCAAAAAGTCAACTTTGGTCAAAATGGTCAATCTCTGACCCAATGACCACCCCGTTGACTCAATAGGTTCACTTTTGACCAAAAATTCAATTTTGGTCAAAATTGTCAATTTTTGACCTAATGACCAGTTATTATCCCAATAAGTCAATCTCTCGACCAAAAAGTCAACTTTGGTAAAAATGGACAATCCTGACCCAATGACAAACCCATCGACCCAATAGTAAACTTTTGACCCAAAACTCAATTTTAGTCAAAATAACTCAATTTTTGACCTAATGACCACCTATCGATCTAAATAGGTTAACTTTTAACTAAAAAGTTAACTTTGGTCAAAATTATCAATTTTTGACCCATGACCAACCCATTGACCCAATAGATCAACTTTTGACTAAAAAGTAACCTTCGTAGGTCAATTTTTTACCAAAAAGTCAACTTTGGTCAAAATACTCAATTTCTGACCCAATGAGTTAACTTTTGACCAAAAATTTAATTTTGGTCAAGATAAGTGAACTTCGACCAAAAATTCATCTTTCGTCAAAATGGTCAATTTCTGACCCAATGGGTTAACTTTTGACCAAAAATTTAATTTTGGTCAAAATAGTCAATTTATTACCTAATGACCAATTATTGACCCAATAAGTCAATCACTGACCAAAAAGTCAACTTTGGTCAAAATGGTTAATCCTTGACCCAACGACAAACCGATTGACCCAATAGGTTAACTTTTTACCAAAAAGTCAATTTTAGTTAAAATAGTAAATTTTTTACCTAATGACCACCCATTGATCCAATAGGTCAACTTTTGACCAAAAATTCAACTTTGGTCAAATTGGTCAATTTTTGACCCAATGACCACCCCATTTAACAAATAGATCAACTTTTGACCAAAAAGTTATCTTCAGTCAAAATCATCAATTCTTGACCCAATTACCAATTCATTTACCAAAATAGGTCAACTTTTAACCAAAAAGTCAACTTTGGTCAAAATGGACAATTTTTGACCCAATGACCAACCCCCCGTTCACCCAATGTGTTAACTTTTGACAAAAAATTCAATTAGGTCAAAATAGGTTATCTTTTGACCAACAATTCATCTTTGACCCAATAAGTCAACTTTTGACCAAAAAGTTAATTTTGGTCAAAATAGTTAATTTTTGACCTAATGACCACCCATTGACCCAATGACCAACCCATTGACCTAATAGATCAACTTTTGACTAAAAAGTCATCTTTGGTCAAAATGGTCAATTCTTGACCCAATTACCAAATCATTGGCCAAATACGTCAACCTTTGACCAAAAACACAACTTTGGTCCAAATGGTCAATTTCTGACCCAATGACAACCCCGTTGACCCATTGAGTTAACTTTTGACTAAAAATTCAATTTTGGTCAAAAAGTCAATTTTTGACCTAATTACCAATTATTAACCCAACAAGTCAATCTCTGACCAAAGAGTCAACTTTAGTCAAAATGGTCAATCATTGACCCAATGACAAACCCATTGACCCAATAGGCCAATTTTTGACCAAAAAGTTAATTTTTGACCTAATGAGCACCCATTAACCCAAAGAGGTCAACTTTTGACTAAAAAGTCAACTTTTGTCCAAATGGTCAATTTTTGAGCCAATGACCAACCCATTGACCCAATAGGTCAACTTTCGACTAAAAAGTCATCTTTGGTCAAAATGGTCAGTTCTTGACCCAATTACCAACTCATTAGTCAAATAGGTCAACTTTTGACCAAAAAGTCAACTTTGGTCAAAATGGTCAATTTCTGACCCAATGACCACACCGTTGACCCATTGGGTTAACTTTTGCCCAAAAATTCAATTTTATTAAAAAAAGTCAATTTTTGACCTAATGACTAATTATTGACCTAATAAGTCAATCTCTGACCAAAAAGTCAACTTTGGTCAAAATGGTGAATCCTTGGCCGAATGACAAACCCATTGACGCAATAGGTCAACTTTTGACTAAAAAATCAATCTCGGTCATAATTATGAATTTTGGATCCAATGACCAACCCATTGACTCAATAGGTCAACTTTTGACCAAAAAGTCAACTTCGGTCAAAATGGTCTATTTTTGACGCAATGACTAACTCCTAAACCCAATGTCAACTTTTGACCAAAAATTCATCTTTGTTCAAGCTGGTCAATTCTTGACCCAATTACCAACTCATTGACCAAATAGGTCAACTTTTGACCAAGAAGTCAACATTGGTCAAAATGGTCAATTTCTGACTCAATGACCACCCCGTTGACCCAATAGGTCAACTTTTGACCGAAAATTCAACTTTGGTCAAAATAGGTCAACTTTTAACCAAAAAATCATCTTTGGTCAAAATGGTTAATTTCTGACCCAATGACCACCCTATTTTAACCCAATGGGTTAACTGTTGACAAAAAATTCAATTTTGGTCAAAATAGTAAATTTTTGACCTAATGACCAATTATACAACCCAAAAAGTCAATCTCGACCAATAAAGTCAACTTTGGTCAAAATGGTCAATCTTCGACCCAATGACGAACCCGATCAATGTCAAGTCGAGTAAATTTTGAGTCAAAGTAGTCAATTTTTGATTTAATGACCACCCATTGATCTAATAGGTCAACTTTTAACCAAAAAGTTAATTTTTGTTAAAATAGTCAATTTTTGACTTAATGACCAATTATTGACCCAGTAAGCCAATCTTTGACGACAAAGTCAACTTTGGTGAAGTGGTCAATCCTTGACTCAAAGACCAACCCATTAACCCAAAAGGTCAACTTTCGACCAAAAAGTCAACTTTGGACAAAACGATCAATCCTTGACCCAATGACCAACCCATTAGCCTAATAGGTCAACTTTTGACCAAAAAGTAAATTTTGGTAAAAATAGTCAAATTTTTAATTAATGACCAATTATTGAACCAATAAGTCAATCTCTAACCAAAAAGTTAATTTTTGTCAAAATGGTCAATCCTTGACCCAATGGCGAACCCATTAACCTAATAAGTCAACTTTCGACCAAAAGTCAATTTTGGTCAAAATAGTCAATTTTTGACCTAATGACCAGCTATAGATCTAATAAGTCAACTTTTGACCAAAAAGTCAACTTTTGTCAAAATGGTCAATTTTTTATCCAATGACCAACCCATTGACCCAATAGATCAACTTTTGACCAAAAAGTCTATTTTGGCCAAAATAGTCAATTTTTAATCTAATGACCAGCCATTAGCCCAATATGTCAATATTTTACCAAAATGTCAACTTTGGTCAAAATGGTCAATTTTTTACCCAATGACCAACCCATTGACCCAATAGATCAACTTTTGGCCAAAAAGTCATCTTCGGTCAAAATGGTCAATTCTTCGATCTAATTACCAACCTCATTGACCAAATAGGTCAACTTTTGACCAAAAAGTCAACTTTGGTAAAAATAGTCAATTTCTGACCCAATGACCACCTCGTTGACCTACTGGGTTAAATTTTGACCAAAATTTCAATTTTGGTCAAAATAAGTCAACTTTTGACCAAAAAGTCATCTTTGGTCAAACTGGTCAATTTCTGACCCAATGAGCACCCCGTTCATCCAATGGGTTAACTTTTGACCAAAAATTCAATTTTGGTCAACATAGTCAATTTTTGACCTGTGACCAATTACTGACCCAATAAGTCAATCTCTGACCACAAAGTCAACTTTGGTCAGAATGGTCAATCCTTGACCCAATGACAAACCCATTGACCTCATAAGTCAACTTTTGACCAAAAAGTCAATATTGGTCAAAATAGTCAATTTTTAACTTAAACATCACCCATTGACCCAATAGATCAACTTTTGAGCAAAAAATCAATTTTGGTTAAAAAAAGTTAATTTTTGACCTAATAACCAATTATTGACCCAATAAGTCAATCTCAGACCAAAAAGTTAATTTTTGTCAAAATGGTTAATCCTTGCCCCAATAACAAACTCATTGACCCAGTAGGTTAACTTTTGACCAAAAAGTCAATTTTGGTCAAAATAGTCAATTTTTGACCTAATGACCACCAATTGACCTAATACAACTTTTGAAAAAAAATTTAACTTCGGTCAAAATTGTCAATTTGACCCAATGACGAACCCATTGACCCAATTGATCAACTTTTGACTAAAAAGTCGTCTTTGGTCAAAATGGTCAATTCTTGACCCAATTACCAACTCATTGGCCGAATAGGTCAACCTTTGACCAAAATGTCAACTTTGGTCCAAATGGTCAATTTCTGCCGCAATGACCACCCCGTTGACCCATTGGGTTAACTTTTGACTAAAAATTCAATTTTCGACAAAAAAGTCACTTTTTGACCTACTGACCAATCATTGACCCAATAAGTCAATCTCTGACCAAAAATTTAACTGTGGTCAAAATGATCAATCATCGACCCAATGACAAACCCATTGACCCAATAAGTCAACATTTGACCAAAAAGTCAATTTTGGTCAAAATAGTCAATTTTCGATCTAATGAGCACCCTTCAATCTAACAATACCATTTTTTTACCAAAAAGTCAACTTTGGTCAAAATGATCAATTTTTGACCCAATGACCAACCAATTGTCCCAAAAGATCAACTTTTGACTGAAAAGTCATGTTTGGTCAAAATGGTCAGTTCTTGACATAATTACCAACTCATTGGTCAAATAGGTCAACTTTCGACCAAAAAGTCAACTGTGGTCAAAATGGTCAATTTCTGACCCAATGACCACCCCGATGACCCATTGGGTTAACTTTTGACCAAAAATATAATTTTAGTCAAAAAAAGTCAATTTTTTACTAATGACAATTTATTGACCCAATAAGTCAATCTCTGACCAAAAAGTCAACTTTGGTCAAAATGGTGAATCCTTGACCGAATGACAAACCCATTGACCCAATAGGATAACTTTTGACTAAAAAATCAATTTCAGTCAAAATAGTCAATTTTTGACCTAATGACCACCCATTGACCCAATAGGTCAACTTTTGACCAAAAAGTCCACTTTGGTCAAAATGTTCAATTTCTGAACGAATGACCACCCCGATGACCCATTGGGTTTACTTTTGACCAAAAATTTAATTTTAGTAAAAAAAAGTCAATTTTTTTACCTAATGACCAATTATTGATCCAATAAGTCAATCTCAAACCAAAAAGTCAAATTTGGTCAAAATGGTGAATCCTTGACCCAATGACAACAAACCCATTGATCTAATATGTCAACTTTTGACCAAAAAATCAACTTCGGTCAAAATAGTCAATTTTTGACCTAATGACCACTCATTGACCCAATAGGTCAACTTTTGACCAAAAAGTCAACTTTGGTAAAATTGGTCAATTTTTGACCCAATGACCAACCCATTAACCCAATAGGTCAACTTTTGACCAAAAAGTCATCTTTGTTCAACATGGTCAATTCTTGACCCAATTACCAACTCATTGACCAAATAGGTCAACTTTTGACCAAAAAGTCAACTTTGGTCAAAAAGGTCTTTTTTGACTCAATGACCACCCCGTTGTCCCAATAGGTTAACTTTTGACAAAAATTTCAATTTTGGTCAAAATAGTCAATTTTTGACCTAATGACCAATTATTGACCTAAAAAAGTCAACTTTTGACCAAAAAGTCAACTTTGGTCAAAATGGTTAATCCTTGACCCAATGACAAACCCATTGACCCAATAGGACAACTTTTGACCAAAAAGTCAACTTTGGTCAAAATAGTCAATTTTTGACCTAATGACCACCCATAGACCCAATAGGTCAACTTTTGACCAAAAAGTCAACTTCGGTCAAAATGGTCAATTTTTGACCCAATGACCAACCCATTGACCCAATAGGTCAACTTTTGACTAAAAAGTCATCTTTGCTCAAAATGGTCAGTTCTTGACCATATTACCAACTCATTGGCCAAATAGATCAACTTTTGACCAAAAAGTCAGCTTTGGTCAAAGTGGTCAATTTTTGACCCAATAACCACCCCGTTGACCTATTGGGTTAACTTTTGACCAAAAATTCAATTTTGGTCAAAATTGTCAACTTGTCACCTAATGACCAATTGTTGACCCAATAAGTCAATCTCTGACAAAAAAAGTCAACTTTGGTCAAAATGGACAATCTTTGACGCAATGACGAACCCATTGACCCAATAGGTCAACATTTTACTAAAAAGTCAATTTTAGTCAAAATAATCAATTTTTGACCTAATGACCACCCATTGACCCAATAGGTCAACTTTTGACCAAAAAGATAACTTTGGAAATGGTCAATTTTTGACCTAATGACTAACCCATTGACCCAATAGATCAACTTTTGACCAAAAAGTCAACTTCAGTTAAAATGCTTAATTCTTGACCCAATTACCAAATCATTTACCAAATAGGTCAACTTTTGACCAAAAAGTCAACGTTGGTCAAAATGGACAATTTCTGACCGAATGACAACCCCCCTCTATTCACCCAATGGGTTAACTTTTGACCAAAAATTTAATTTTAGTCATAATAGGTCAACTTTTGAACAAAAAGTCATCGTTGGTCAAAATTGACTATATTTCGACCTAATGACCCCCCCCCGCGTTAACCTAATGGGTTAACTTTTGACCAAAAATTCAATTTCGGTCAAAATAGTCAATTTTTGACCTAATGACCAATTATTGACCCAATAAGTCAATCTCTAACCAAAAAGTTAACTTTGGTCAGAATGGTCAATCCCATTGACCCAATAAGTCAACTTTTAACCAAAAAGTCAATTTTAGTCAAAATAGTCAATTTTTGACTTAATGACTAACTATTGACCTAGTAAGCCAATCTCTGACACAAACCTCAACTTTGGTCAAAATGGTCAATCTTTGACACAATGACAAACTCATTGACCCAATAGGTCAACTTTTGACAAAAAAGAAAATTTTGGTTAAAATAGTCAATATTTTACTTAATGACCACCCATTGATCTAATAGGTCAACTTTTGACCAAAATGTCAATTTTTGTTAAAATAGTCAATTTTGACCTAATGACCAATTACTGACCCAGTAAGCCAATCTTTGACCACAAAGTCAACTTTGGTCAAAATGGTCAATCATTGACCCAATGACAAACTCATTGACCCAATAGGTCAACTTATGACCAAAAAGTCAATTTTGGTCAAATAGTCAATTTTTGACCAAATGACCACCCATTGACCCAATAAGTCAACTTTTAACTAAAAAGTTAACTTTGGTCAAAATGGTCAATTTTTGACCCAATGACCAACTCATTGACCAAAAAGTCATCTTCGGTCAAAATGGTCAATTCTCGACCCAATTACCAACTCATCGACAAAATAGGTCAACTTTTGACCAAAAAGTCAACTTTGGTCAAAATGGTCAATTTCTGAACCAATGACCACCCCGTTGACCCAATGGGTTAATGTTTGACCAAAAATTCAATTTTTATCAAAATATGTCAACTTTTGACCAAAAATTCATCTTTCGACAAAATGGTCAATTTCTGACCCAATGACGACCCCGTTGACCCAGTGGGTTAACTTTTGACCAAAAATTCAATTTTGATCAAAATTGTCACTTTTTCACCTAATGACCAATTATTGAGCGAATAAGTCAATCCTTGACCAAAAAGTCAACTTTAGTCAAAAAGGTCAACCCTTGACCCAATGACAAACTCATTGACCCAATAGGTCAACTTTTTACCAAAAAGTCAATTTTAGTCAAAATAGTCAATTTTTTACCTAATGACCACCCATTGACTCAAGATGTCAACTTTTGACCAAAAAGTTAACTTTGGAAATGGTCAATTTTTGACCCAATGACCTGCCCATTTACCCAATAGATCAACTTTTGACCAAAAAGTCAACTTCAGTTAAAATGCTCAATTCTTGACCCAATTACCAACTCATTTACCAAATAGGTCAACTTTTGACAAAAAGTCAACTTTGGTCAAAATAGATAATTTCTGACCCAAACACCACCCCCCCTCCGTTCACCCAATGGGTTAACTTTTGACAAAAAATTCAATTTTGGTCAAAATATGTTGACTTTTGAACAAAAAGACATCTTTGGTCAAAATGGACTATTTCTAACCCAATAACCCCCCCGTTAACCCAATGGGTCAACTTTAGACCAAAAATTCAATTTTGGTCAAAATAGTCAATTTTTGACCTAATGACCAATTATTGACCCAATAAGTCAATCACTGACCAAAAAGTCAACTTTGGTCAAAATGGTCAATCCTTACCCCAATGACAAACCCATTGACCCAATAGGTCAACTTTTGACCAAAAAGTCAATTTTAGTCAAAATAGTCAATTTTTGACTTAATGACCAATTATTGACCAAGTAAGCCAATCTCTGACCAAAAAGTCAACTTTGGTTAAGATGGTCAATCCTTGACCCAATGACCAACCCATCAACCCCGTAGGCCAACTTTTGACCAAAAAGTCAACTTAAGTCAAAATGATAATACCCTTTGACCATCCCATTGACCTAATAGGTCAACTTTTGACCAAAAAGTTAATTTTGGTCAAAATAGTAAATTTTTTAATTATTGACCAATTATTGACCTAATAAGCCAATCTTAGACCAAAAAGTCAACTTTGGTCAAAATGGTCAATCCTTGACCCAATAAGTCAACATTTGACCTTAAAGTCAATTTTGGTCAAAATAGTTAATTTTTGACCTGATGACCACCCATTGACCCAGATAGGTCAACTTTTGACCAAAAAGTCAACTTTGGTCAAAATGGTCAATTTCCGACCCAACGACTACCCCGTTCACCCAATGGGTCAACTTTTGACGAAAAATTCAATTTTAGTAAAAAAAAGTCAATTTTTGACCCAATGACCAATTATTGACCCAATAAGTCAATCTCTAACCAAAAAGTCAACTTTGGTCAAAATGGAGAATTCTCGAACCAATGACAAACCCATTGACCCAATAGGTCAACTTTTGAAGAAAAAATCAATTTCAGTCAAAATAGTTAATTTTTGAACTATTGACCACCCATTGACCCAATAGGTCAACTTTTGACCAAAAAGTTAACTTTGGTTAAAATGGTCAATTTTTGACCCAATGACCAACCCCTAACCCAATAGGTCAACTTTTGACTAAAAAGTCATCCTTGTTCAATCAAAATGGTCAATTCTTGACCCAATTACCAACTCATTGACCAAATAGGTCAACTTTTCATCAAAAAGTCAACTTTGGTCAAAATGGTTAATTTATGACCCAATGACCACCCCGTTGACTCAATTGGTTAACTTTTGACCAAAATTCAATTTTGGTCAAAATAGATCAACTTTTGACCAATAAAGTCTTCTTTAACGTCAAAATGGTCAATTTTTGACCCAATGACCAACCCATTGACCCAATGGGTTAACTTTTAACAAAAAATTCAAGTTTAGTCAAAATAGCTAATTTTTGACCTAATGACCAAATATTGACCCAAAAAGTCAATCTCTGACCAAAAACTCAACTTTGGTCAAAATGGTCAAACTTTGACCCAATGACAAACCCATTCACCCAATAGTCAACTTTCGACCAAAAGAAAATTTTAGTCAAAATAGTCAATTCTCGACTTAATGACCACCCATCAATCTAATAGGTCAACTTTTGACCAAAAAGTCAATTTTTGCCAAAATAGTCATTTTTTGATCTATTGACCAGTTAGTAACCCAGTAAGCTAATCTTTGACCACAAAGTCAACTTTGGTCAAAATGGTCGATCCTTAACCCAATGACCACCTCATTGACCCAAAAGGTCAACTTTTGACTAAAAAGTCAACTTTGGACAAAACGATCAATCCTTTACCCAATGACCAACCTATTAGCCTAATATGTCAACTTTTAACCAAAAAGTCAATTTTGGTCAAAATAGTCAATTTTTTACTTAATGACAAATTATTGACCCAATAAGTCAATCTCTGACCAAAAAGTTAATTATTATCAAAATGGCCAATCCTTGACCCAATGACAAACCCATTGACCCCAATAGGTCAACTTTTGACCAAAAAGTCAATTTTGGTCAAAATAGTCAATTTTTGACCTAATGACCACATATAGACCTAATAGGTCAACTTTTGACCTAAAAGTCAACTTTGGTCAAAATGGTCATTTTTTTACCCAATCACCAACACATTGATTCAATAGGTCAACTTTTGACTAAAACATCATTTTTGGATAAAATGGTCAATTCTTGACCCAATTACCAACTCATTGACCAAATAGGTCAACTTTTGTCAAAATGTTCAATTTCTGACCAATGAACAACCCGTTAACCCAATGGGTTAACTTTCGACCAAAATTCAATTTTGGTCAAAATAGTCAACTTTTGAACAAAAGTCGACCTTCCTCAAAATAGTCAATTTCTCACGCAATGACCACTCCATTGACCCAATGGGTTGACTTTTGGCCAAAAATTCAATTGTGCTCAAAATAGTCAAATTTTCACCTAATCACCAACTATTGACCTAATAACTCATTCTCTGACCAAAAAGTCAACTTTGGTCAAAATGGTCAATCCTTAACCCAATGATAAATCCATTGACCCAATAGTTCAACTTTTTACCAAAAAGTTAATTTTAGTCAAAATAGTCAATTTTTGACCTAAAGACCACCAATCAATCTCAATAGATCAACTTTTCGACCAAAAAGTTAACTTTGGTCAAAATGATCAATTTTTTACCCAATGACCAACCATTGACCCAATAGATCAACTTTTGACCAAAAAGTCATCTACGGTCAAAATGGTCAATTCTTGACTCAATTACCAACTCATTTACCAAATAGGTCAACTATTGACCAAAAAGTCAACTTTGGTCAAAATGGACAATTCTGACCCAATGACCACCCCGTTCACCTAATGGGTTAACTTTTGACCAAAAAGTCAAATTTGGTCCAAAAAGGTCAACTTTTTACCAAAAAGACATCTTTTGTCAAAATGTTCAATTTCTGACCCAATGACCACCCCTCCCCACCTTGTTAACCCAATGGGTTAACTTTTGACCAAAAATTTAATTTTGGTCAAAATAGTCAATTTTTGAACTAATGGCCAATTATTGACCTAATAAGTCAATCTCTGACCAAAAAGTCAACTTTAGTCAGATTGGTCAATCCTTGATCCAATGACAAACCCATTGACCCAATAGGTCAACTTTTGACCAAAAAGTAAATTTTGGTTAAAATATTCTATTTTTGACTTAATGACTAATTATTGACCTAGTAAGTCAATCTTTGACCAAAAAGTTAACTTTGGTCCAAATGTACCCAATGACTAACCCATTAACCGAATAGGTCAACAATTGACTAAAAAGTCAACTTTGGTCAAAATGGTCAATCCTTAACCCAATGACCAACCCATTAACCCAATAGGTCAACTTTTGACCAGAAAGTCAACTTTGGTCAAAATGATCAATCCTCGACCCAATGACCAACCCATTGGCCTAATAGGTCAACTTTTAACTAAAAAGTCAATTTTGGTCAAAATAGTCAATTTTTGAATTTACTGACAAATTATTGACCCAACAAGTCAATCTCATACCAAAAAGTCAACTTTGGTCAAAATGATTAATCCTTGACCCAATGACAAACCTATTGACCCAATAAGTCAACTTTTGACTAAAAAGTCAATTTTGGTCAATATAGTCAATTTCGACCTAATGACCACCCATTGACCTAATAGGTCAACTTTTGACCAAAAATTTACTTTTGTCAAAATGGTCAATTTTTTAACCAATGATCAACCCATTGAACCAATAGATCATGGCTAAAAAATCATCTTTGGTCAAAATGGTTAATTCTTGACCCAATTACCAACTCATTGGCCAAATAAGTCAACCTTTGACCAAAAACTCAACTTTGGTCCAAATGGTCAATTTCTGACCCAATGACAACCCCGTAGACACACTTGGTTAACTTTTAACTAAAAATTCAATTTTGGTCAAAAAGTTAATTTTTTACCTACTGACCAATATTAACCCAATAAGTCAATCTCTAACCAAAAAGTCAACTTTGGTCAAATGTATCAATCCTTGACCCAATGACAAACCCATAGACCCAATAAGTCAACTTTCGACCAAAAAGTTAATTTTGGTCAAAATAATCAATTTTTGACCAGATGAGCACCCATTGACCCAATAGATCAACTTTTGACAAAAAAGTTAACTTTGGTCAAAATGGTCAATTTTAGACCCATTGACCCAAAAGGTCAACTTTTGACTAAAAAGTCATCTTTGGTCAAAATGGTCAGTTCTTGACCCAATTACCTAATGACCAATTATTGACCCAATAAGTCAATCTCTGACTAAAAAGTTAACTTTGATCAAAATGGTGAATCCTTGACCCAATGACAAACCCATTAACCAAATAGGTCATCTTTTGACCAAAAAATCAATTTTTGACCTAATGACCACCCATTGACCCAATAGGTCAACTTTTGACAAAAAAGTCAACTTTGGTCAAAGTGGTCAATATTTGACCCAATGACCAACCCATTAACCCAATAGGTCAACATTTGACCAAAAAGTCGTCTTTGTTCAAAATGGTCAATTCTTTACCCAATTACCAACTCATTGACCAAATATGTCAACTTTTTACCAAAAAGCCAACTTTGGTCAAAATGGTCAATTTCTGACCTAATGACTACCCAATTGATCCTAATAGGTTAACTTTCGACCAAAAATTTAATTTTGGTCAAAATAGATCAACTTTTCGAGTAAAAATTCATCTTTGGTCAAAATAGTCAATTTCTGACCCAAAGACCACCCCATTGACCCAAAGGGTTAACTTTTGACCAAAAATTCAATTTTGGTCAAAATAGTCAATTTTTGACCTAATGACTAATTATGGACCTAAAAAGTCAATCTCTGACCAAAAAGTCAACTTTGGTCAAAATGGTCAATCCTTGATCCAATGACAAACTCATCGACCTAACTCATCGACTAATAAGTCAACTTTCGACCAAAAAGTAAATTTTAGTCAAAATGATCAATTCTTGACTAAAGACCACCCATTTACCTAATAGGTCAACTTTGACCAAAAAGTCAATTTTGATCAAAATAATCAATTTTTTAACTGACGACCAATTATTTACCCAAATAAGCTAATCTCCGACCAAATGTCAACTTTGGTCAAAATGATCAATCCTCGACCTAATGACCAACCCATCGACCCAATAGGTCAACTTTTGACCAAAAAGTCAACTTTGGACAAAATGATCAATCCTTGACCCAATGACCAACCCTTTAGCCTAATAGGTCAACTTTTGACTAAAAAGTAAATTTTGGTCAAAATAGTCAATTTTTGAATTAATGACCAATCTTTGACCGAATAAATCAATGTCTGACCAAAAAGTTAATTTTTGTCAAAATAGTCAATCCTTGACCCAATGACAAACCCTTTGACACAATAGATCAACTATTGACCAAAAAGTCAATTTTGGTTAACATAGTCAATTTTTGACCTAATGACCACCCATAGACCCAACAGGTTAACTTTTGAATAAAACGTCATCTTTGATCAAAATGGTCATCTTTAGTCAAAATGGTCAATTCTTGACCCAATTACCAACTCATTGATCAAATATGTCAACTTTTGACCAAAAAGTCAACTTCGGTCAAAATGGTCAATTTCGACTCTAATGACTAACTCATCAATCCAATGGGTTAACTTTCGACAAAAATTCAATTTTTACCGAAATTGTCAATTTTCGACCTAATGACCAATCATAGACTCGATAAGTCAATCTCTGACCAAAAAGTCAACTTTGGTCAAAATGGTCAATCCTTGATCGAATGACAAACCCATTGACCCAATAGGTCAACTTTGACCAAAAAGTTAATTTTGGTCAAAATAGTCAATTTTTGACCTAATGACCACCCATTGATCCAATAGGTCAACTTTTGACCAAAAAGTTAACATCGGTAAAAATGGTTAATTTTTGACCTAATGACCAACCCATTGACCCAATAGATCAACTTTTGACCAAAAAGTCATCTTCGGTCAAAATGGTCAATTCTTGACCTAATTACCAACTCATTGACCAAATAGGTTAACTTTTGACCAAAAAGTCAACTTTGGTCAAAATGGTCAATTTCTGACCTAATGACCACCTCATAGACACAATGGCTTAACTTTTGACAAGAAATTCAATTTTGGTCAAAATAGGTCAACTTTTGAGTCAAAACTCAATTTTGGTCAAAATTGTCAATTTTTGACCTAATAATGACCACCCATTGACCCAATAGGTTTTGACCAAAAAGTTAACTTTGTCAAAATGGACAATTTTTTACCAATGATAAACCAGCTGGCCCAATATATCAACTTTTGTCCAAAAAGTCATCTTCAGTAAAAATAGTTAATTCTTGTCCCAATTACCAACTCATTTACTAAATAGGTCAACATTTGACCAAAAAGTCAACTTTGGTCAAAATGGACAATTTC
This sequence comes from Papilionanthe hookeriana x Papilionanthe teres, assembly GCA_022702705.1. Taxonomy (NCBI): domain Eukaryota; kingdom Viridiplantae; phylum Streptophyta; class Magnoliopsida; order Asparagales; family Orchidaceae; genus Papilionanthe; species Papilionanthe hookeriana x Papilionanthe teres. The sequence continues at coordinate 19,765,184 of CM040438.1, forward strand.
TGACCCAATGACTACCCCGTTCACCCAATGGGTTAACTTTTAACCAAAAATTCAATTTTGGTCAAAATATGTCTACTTATGACAAAAAAAGTCATCTTTGGTTAAAATTGTCAATTTCTAACCCAATAACCACCCGTTAACACAATGGGTTAACTTTGACCAAAATTCAATTTCGGTCAAAATAATCATACTGATCTAATGACAATTATCGACCCAATAAGTCAATCTTCGACCAAAAAGTCAACTTTAGTCAAAATAGTCAATCTCGACCCAATGAAAACCCATCGACCTGACAGTCAATTTCACCAAAGATCAAATTTAGTCAAAATAGTCAACTTTGGTCAAAATAGTCAATTTTTGACCTAATGACCACCCATTGACCCAATAGGTCAACTTTTGACCAAAAAGTTAACTTTGGTAAAAATGATCAATTTTGGACCCAATGACAAACCCATTGACCCAATAGATCAACTTTTGACCAAAAAGTCATTTTCGGTCAAAATGGTCAATTCTTGACCCAATAACCAACTCATTTAACAAATAAGTCAACTTTTGACTAAAACGTCATCTTTGCTCAAAATGGTCATCTTTGGTCAAATGATCCATTATCGATCAATTACCAACTCATCGACTCAAAAAGTCAACTTTTCACCAAAATCAACTTTGGTCAAATTGACAATTTCTGACCTAATGACTAACCCGTTGACCCAAATCAGTCAATCTCTGACCTAAAAGTTCAATTTTTGCCAAAATAGTTAATCTTTGACCTAATGACCAATTATTGACCCAATAAGTCAACTCTCGACCAAAAAGTCAACTTCGGTCAAAATGATCAATCTTTGAACCTAATGACCAATCATCGACCTAATAGGTCAACTTTCGACCAATAAAGTCAATTTTGGTCAAAATAATCAATCTTTCACCTAAAGACCACCCATCGACCTAATAAGTCAACTTCTGACCCAAAAGTCAACTTCGGTAAAATGGTCATTCCTTGACTCAATGACCAACTCATTAACCCAATAGATCAACTTTTGACCAAAAAGTCATCTTCGGTCAAAATAGTCAATTTCTGACCCAATAGCACGTTGATCCATTGGGTCATCTTTTGACGAAAAATTCAATTTTGGTCAAAAAAAGTAGATTTTTGGCCTAATGACCAATTATTAACCCAATAAGTCAATATTTGACAAAAAATTTAACTTTGGTCAAAATGGTCAATCCTTGTCCCAATGACAGACCCATCGACCCAATAGGTCAACTTTTGACCAAAAAGTCCACTTTGGTCAAAATAGTCAATTTTTGACCCAATGACCAACCCATTGACCCAATATGTCAACTTTAGACTAAAAAGTCATCTTTGGTCAAAATGGCCAGTTCTTGACCCAATTTCCAACACATTGGCCAAAAAGTCAACTTTTGACAAAAAAGTCAACTTTGGTCAAAATGGATAATTTCTGACCGAATGACCACCCCGTTCACCTTATCAAGTGAACTTTTGGCAAAAATTCATTTTAGTAAAAAGTCGAATTTTTAACCTAATGACCAATTATCAATCTAATAAGTCAATCTCTCGACCAAAAAGTCAACTTTGGTCAAAATAAGTCAATCATCGACCCAACGACAAACTCATTGACCTAATAGAGTCAACTTTTGACCAAAAATCAATTTCGGTCAAAATAGTCAATTTCAATCTAATGACCACCCATTTACCTAATAGTAAACTTTCGACCGAAAAGTCAACTTTGGTCAAAATGGTCAATCTTGACCTAATGACCAACCCATTGACCAATATAAAGTCAACTTTTCGACCTAAAAATCAATTTTGTCAAAATAGTCAATTTTTGACCTAATGACCAATTATTGACCCAGTAAGCCAATCTGTGACCAAAAAGTCAACTTTGGTCAAAATGGTCTATCCTTGACCAAATGACCAACCCAATGACCCAATAGATCAACTTTTAAACAAAAGGTCAACTTTAGTCAAAATGATCAATCACTGACACAATGACCAACCCATTGGCCTAGTAGGTCAACTTTTGACCAAAAGTCGATTTGGTTAAAATATCATTTTCGTACTTAACGACCAATTATCGACCCAATAAGTCAATCTCCGACCAAAAATTGAACTTTGGTCAAAATGGTAAATTTCGACTCAATGACAAACCCATCGACTCAATAGGTCAACTTTCGACCAAAAAGTCAATTTTGTTCAAAGTAGTCAATTTTTGACCTAATGACCACCCATTGACCCAATAGGTCAACTTTTGACCAAAAAGTTAACATTAGTCAAAATGGTCAATTTTTTACCCAATGACCAACCCATTGACCCAATAGGTCAAAATTTTGACTTAAAAGTCATCTTTGGTCAAAATGGTCAATACTTGACCCAATTACCAACTCATTGACCAAAATTGTCAACCTTTGACCAAAAAGTTAACTTTGGTCAAAATTGTTAATTTGTGACCCAATGACCACCCCGTTGACCCAATGGGTTAACTTTTGACCAAAAATTCAATTTTGGTCAAAATAGTCAATTTTTGACCTAATGACCAATTATTGACCCAATAAGTTAAACTCTGACCAAAAAGTCAACTTTGGTCAAAATTGTCAATTCTTGATCCAATGACCAACAATTGACCGAAAAGGTCAACTTTTGACCAAAAATTCAATCTTGGTCAAAATAGTCAATTTTTGACCTAATAACCAATTATTGACCCAGCAAGCCAATCTCTGACTAAAAAGTCAACTTTGGTCAAAATGGTCTTTCCTAGACCCAATGACCAACCCATTGACCCAATAAGTCAACTTTTGACTAAAAGGTCAACTTTGTTCAAAATGATCAATCATTGACCCAATGACCAAACCATTGGCCTAATAGGTCAACTTTTGACAAAAAAGTCAATTTTGGACAAAATAATCAATTTTTGAATTAATGACCAATTATTGACCCAATAAGCCAATCTCTGACCAAAAAGTGATTTTGGTCAAAATGGTCAATCCTTGACCCAATGACAAACCCATTGACCTAATAAGTCAACTTTTAACCAAAAAGTCAATTTTGTTCAAAGTAGTCAATTTTGGACATAATGATGAACCATTAACCAAATAGGTCAACTTTTGACCAAGAAGTCAACTTTGGTCAAAACGGTCAATTTTTTAACCAATGACCAGCCCATTGACCCAATAGGTCAAATTTTGACTTAAAAGTCATCTTCGATCAAAATGGTTAGTTCTTGACATAATTACCAACTCATTGACCAAATATGTCAACTTTTGACAAAAAAGTCAACTTTGGTCAAAATGGTCAATTACTAACCCAATGACCACTCCGATAACCCATGGGTTAACTTTTGACCAAAAATTCAATTTTAGTCAAAAAAATCAATTTTTGACCTAATGAACAATTATTGACCCAATAAGTCAATCTCTGACCAAAAAGTCAACTTTGGTCAAAGTGGTGAATCCTTGACTCAATGACAAACCCATCGACCTAATAAGTCAACTTTTGTCCAAAAAATTAATTTTAGTCAAAATAGTCAATTTTGGATCTAATGACCACCCATTGACCCAATAGGTCAACTTTTGACCAAAAAGTCAACTTTAGTCAAAATGGTAAATTTTTTACCTAATGACATACCCATTGACCCAACAGATCAACTTTTGACGAAAAAGTCATCTTCAGTAAAAATGGTTAATTCTTGACTAATTACCAACTCATTTACCAAATAGGTCAACATTTGACTAAAAAGTCAACTTTGGTCTCAATGGACAATTTCTGATCCAATGACTCTCAGAACTCAATGAGTTAACTTTTGACGAAAATCTCAATTATAGTCAAAATAGGGCAACTTTTGACCAAAAAGTCATCTTTGGTCAAAATGGTCAATTTTTGACCCATTGACCACCCCATTGACCTAATGGATTAACTTTTGACCAAAAATTCAATTTTGGTCAAAACAGTCAATTTTTGACCTAATGACCAATTATTGACCCAATAAGTCAATCTCTAACCAAAAGTCAACTTTGTCGAAATGGATCAATCCTGACCTAATGACAAACCCATCGACCTAATCAGATCAACTTCACCAAAAAGTCAATTTTGTCAAAATAGACAATTTTCGACTTAATGACCAATTATCGACCTTCTAAACCAATCTCGACCAAAAACTCAAGTTTGGTCAAAATGGTCAATCCTTGACCCAATGACCAACCCATTGACCCAATAGGTCAACTTTTGACCAAAAAGTCAACTTTGGTCAAAATGATCAATCCTTGACCCAATGACCAACCCATTGGCCTAATAGGTCAACTTTTAACCAAAAAGACAATTTTGGTCAAAATAGTCAATTTTTGAATTATTGACCAATTATTAACCCAATAAGTCAATCTCAGACCAAAAAGTCAACTTTGGTCAAAATGGTCAATCATTGACCAATGACAAACCCATTAACCCAACAAGTCATCTTTTGACTAAAAAGTCAATTTTGGTCAAAATAGTCAGTTTTTTACCTAATGACCACCCATTGACCTAATAGGTCAACTTTTGACCAAAAACTCAACTTTGGTCAAAATACTAACCCATTTATCCAATAGATCAAATTTTGACTAAAAAGTCATCTTTGGTAAAAATGGTCAATTCTTGACCCAATTACCAACTCATTGGCCAAAAAGGTCAACCTTTGACCAAAAACTCAACTTTGGTCCAAATGGTCAATTTCTAACCCAATGACAAACCCGTTGACCCATTGGGTTAACTTTTGACTAAAATTTCAATTTTGGTCAAAAAGTCAATTTTTGACCTAATGACCAATTATTAACCCAATAAGTCAATCTCTGACCAAAAGGTCAACTTTGGTCAAAATGGTCAATCCATGACCCAATGAGAAACCCATTGACCCAATAGATCAACTTTTGACCAAAAAGTCAATTTTAGTCAAAATAGTCAATTTTTTACCAGATGAACACTCATTGACCCAATAGGTCAAGTTTAGACCAAAAAGTCAACTTAGGTCAAAATGATCAGTTTTTGACCCAATGACCAACCCATTGATCCAAAAGGTCAAATTTTGACTAAAAATTCATCTTTGGTCAAAGTGGTTAGTCTAGACCCAATTACCAATTCATTGGCCAAATAGGTTAACTTTTGACCAAAAAGTCAACTTTGGTGAAAATGGTCAATTTCTGACCCCATGACCACCTCGTTGACCCATTTGGTTAACTTTTGACCAAAAATTAAATTTTATTTAAAAAAGTCAATTTTTGACCAAATGACCAATTCTTGATCTAATAAGTCAATCTCTGACTAAAAAGTCAACTTTGGTCAAAATGGTGAATCATTGACCCAATGACAAACTCATTAACCCAATAGGTCAACTTTAGACCAAAAAATAAATTTCGGTCAAAATAGTCAATTTTTTACCTAATGACCACCCATTGACCCAATAGGTCAATTTTGACCAAAAAGTTAACTTTGGTCAAAATGGTCAATTTTTGACCCAATGACCAACCCATTAACCCAATTGGTCAAATTTCGACCAAAAATTCATCTTTGTTCAAAATGATCAATCTCGACCAATTTACCAACTCATTGACCAAAAAGTCAACTTTGGTCAAAATGGTCAGTTTCTGACCCAATGACCACCCCTTTGATCAAATAGGTTAACTTTTGATTGAAAATTCAATTTTGGTCAAAATAGGTCAATGTTTGACCAAAAAGTCATCTTTGGTCAAAATTGTCAATTTCTGACCCAATGACCACACCGTTGACCCAATGGGATAACTTTTGACCAAAAATTCAATTTTGGTCAAAATAGTCAATTTTTGACCTAATGACCAATTATTAACCCAATAAGTCAATCTCTGACAAAAAGTCAACTTTGGTCAAAATGGTCAATCCTTGACCTAATGACAAACTCATTGACCTAATAGGTCAACTTTGACCAAAATGTCAATTTTGGTCAAAATAGTCAATTTTTGACCTAATGATCATCCATTGAACCAATAGGTCAATTTTTGACCAAAAAGTTAACTTTGGCCAAAATGATCAATTTTTGACCAAATGACCAACCCATTGACCCAATAAATCAACTTTTGACCAAAAAGTGATCTTAGTTCAAAATGGTCAATTCTTGACCCAATTACCAAGGCATTGAACAAATAGGTCAACTTTTGACCCAAAAGTCAATTTAGGTCAAAATGGATAATTTCTGACCCAATGACCACCCATTAACCTAATAGGTTAATTTTCGACCAAAAATTAAATTTCTGGTCAAAATAGATCGAACTTTCGACCAAAAATTCATCTTTCGTCAAAATGGTCAATTTCGACACAATGACTAACCTTCGTCAATCTAATCGGTAACTTTCGACAGAAAATTAAATTTTGGTCAAAATAGTCAATTTTTCACCTAATGACCAATTATTGACCCAAAAAAGTCAATTTCTAACCAAAAAGTTAACTTTGGTCAAAATGGTCAATCCTTGACCCAATGACAAACCTATTGACCCAATAGGTCAACTTTTTACCGAAAAGTCAATTTTAGTCAAAATAGTTAATTTTTGATCTAATGACCACCCATTGACCCAATAGATCAACTTTTGACCAAAAAGTCAACTTTGGTAAAAATGGTTAATATTAGATAAGTCAATCTCTGACCAAAAAGTCAACTTTTGTCAAAATGGTCAATCCTTGACCCAAAAGGTCAACTTTTGACCAAAAAGTCAATTATGGACAAAATAGTCAATTTTTTACGTAATGACCACCCATTGACCCAATATGTCAACTTTTGACTAAAAAGTAAACTTTGGTCAAAATGGTCAATTTTTTACCCAATGACCAACCCAAAGACCCAATAGGTCAACTTTTGACTAAAACGACATCTTTGGTCAAAATGGTCAATTCTTCACCAATTTACCAACTCATTGACCAAATAGGCCAACTTTTGACCAAAAAGTCAACTTTTGTCAAAATGGTCAATTTCTGAACCAATGACCCCCGTTAACCCAATGGGTTAACTTTTGACCAAAAATTCCGTTTTGGTCAAAATAGTCAAATTTTGACCTAATGACCAATTATTGACCCAAAAGATCAATCTTTGACCAAAAAGTCTACTTTGGTCAAAACGGTCAATTTGGCCAAATGACAAACCCATTGACCCAATAGGTCAACTTTGACCAAAAAGTTAATTTTGGTCAAAATAGCCAGATTTTTACCTAATGACCACCCATTGACCCAATAGGTCAAGTTTTGACCTAAAAGTTAACTTTGGTCAAAACGATCAATTTTTTACCCAATAGATCAACTTTTGACCAAAAAGTGATCTTCGGTCAAAATGGTCAATTTCAGAACCAATGTCAACTAAGCTGATCTAATGGTTAACTTCGACCAAAAATTCAATGGTCAAAATAATTAACTTCGACAAAAATTCATCTTTCGTAGAATGGTCAATTTATGACCCAATGACCACCCCGTTCACCCAATAGGTCAACTTTTACCAAAAAATCAACTTTGGTCAAAATGGTCAATTTTTGACCCAATAAAAACCCATTACCCAATATATCAACTTTTAACCAAAAAGTCATCTTCAGTAAAAATGGTCAATTCTTGAGCCAATTACCAACTCATTTACCAAATAGGTCAACATTTGACCAAAATGTCAACTTTAGTCAAAATGGACAATATCTGACCCAATGACCACCCCCGTTCACCCAATGGGTTAAATTTAACCAAAAATTCAATTTTGGTCAAAATAGGTCAACTTTTGAACAAAAAGTCATCTTTGGTAAAAATGGTCAATTTTTGACCCAATGACCCACCCCCGTTAACCCAAAGACCAACCCATTGACCCAATAGTTCAACTTTGGTCTATTGATCAATCCTTGACCCAATGACCAACCCATAGGCTTAATAGGTTAACTTTTGATGAAAAAGTCAATTTTGATCAAAATTGTCAATTTTTTAATTATTGACCAATTATTGACCCAATAAGTCAATCTCAGACCAAAAAGTCAACTTTGGTCAAAATGGTCAATCCTTGACCCAATGACAAACCCATCGACCCAATAAGTCAACTTTTGACCTAAAAGTCAATTTTGGTCAAAATAGTCAATTTTTGACCTAATGACCACCCATTGACCTAATAGGTCAACTTTTGACAAAAAATTCAACTTTGGTCAAAATGGTCAATTTTTGTTCCAATTACCAACCCATTGACCCAATAGATCAACTTTTGACCAAAAGGTCATCTTTGGTCAAAATGGTCAATTCTTAACCCAATTACCATCTCATTGGCCAAATAGGTCAACCTTTGACCAAAAACTCAACTTTGGTCGAAATGGTCAATTTCTGACCCAATGACAACCCCGTTGACCCATTGGGTTAACTTTTGACTAAAAATTCAATTTTTGTAAAAAAAATTCAATTTTTGACCTAACGACCAATTATGAACACAATAAATCAATCTCTGACTAAAAAGTCAACTTTGGTCAAAATGGTCAATCCTTGACCAAATAGGTCAACTTTTGACCAAAAAGTTAATTTTGGTCAAAATAGTCAATTTTTGACCTAATGACCACACTTTGACCTAATAGAATCAACTTTGGACAAAAAAGTCATCTTTGGTCAAAATGGTCAATTTTGGACCCAATGATCAACCCATTAACCCAATTGGTCAAATTTTGACCAAAAATTCATCTTTGTTCAAAATGGTCAATTCTATACCCAATTACCAACTCATTTAACAAATAGGTCAACTTTTGACCAAAAAGTCAACTTTGGTCAAAATGGTTAATTTCTGACCCAATGACCACTATGTTGACCGATAGGTTAACTTTTGACCAAAAATTTAATTTTGGCCAAAATAGGTCAACGTTTGACCAAAAAGTCATCTTAGGTCAAAATGGTCAATTTTTGACCCAATGACCACTCCATTGACCGAATGGTTAACTTTTGACAAAAATTCAATTTCGGTCAAAATAGTCAATTTTGACTTTATGACCAACTATCGACCTAATAGGTCAATTTTCGACCAAAAATCAATTTTTGTCAAAATAGTCAATTTTTGTCAAAATAGTCAATTTTTGACTTAATGACCAAGTATTGACCCAGTAAGCCAATCTTTGACCACAATGTCAACTTTGGTCAATGGTCAATCTTGACCCAATTACCAACTCATTGACCAAGTAAGTTAACTTTTGACCAAAAAGTCAATTTTGGACAAAAATACTCAATTTTTGAAATAATGACCAATTATTGACCCAATTAGTCAATCTCCGACCAAAAAGTCAACTTTGGTCAACATGGTCAATTTTCTACCCAATGAGTAACCCATAGAACCAATAGGTCAACTTTTGACTAAAACGTCATCTTTAGTCAAAATGGTCAATTCTTGACCCAATTACCAACTCATTGACCAAATAGGTCAACTTTTGAGCAAAAAGTCAACTTTGGTCAAAATGATCAATTTCTGACCCAATGACCACCCCGTTTAACCAATGGGTTAACTTTTGACCAAAAATTCAATTTTGGTTAAAATAGGTCATCTTTGAACCAAAAATTCATCATTCGTCAAAATGGTCACCCAATGACCACCCCATTGACCCAATGGGTTAACTTTTGACCAAAAATTCAATTTTGGTCAAAATAGTCAATTTTTCACCTAATGACCAATTATTGGCCCAATATGTCAATCTTTGACCAAAAAGTCAACTTTGGTCAAAATGGTCAATACTTGACCTAATTACAAACCCATTGACCCAATAGGTCAACTTTTTACCAAAAATTCAATTTTAGTCAAAATAATCAATTTTGACCTAATGACCACCCATTGACCCAATAGGTCAACATTTGACTAAGAAGTCAACTTTGGTCAAAATGGTCAATTTTTGACCCAATGACAAACTCATTGACCCAATATATCAACTTTTGACCAAAAAGTCATCTTCAGTTAAAATGGTCAATTCTTGACCCAATTACCGACTCATTTACCAAATAGGAAAGTCAACTTTGGTCAAATGGACAATTTCTGACCCAATGACCACCCCGTTCACCCAATGGGTTAACTTTTAACCAAAAATTCAATTTTGGTCAAAATAGGTAAACTTATGACCAAAAAGTCATCTTTAGTCAAAATGGTTAATTTCAGACCCAATGACCCCCCCACCGTTAACCTAAAGGGATAACTTTTGACCAAAAATTCAATTTTGGTCAAAATTATCAATTTTTCACCTAATGACCAATTATTGACCCAAAAAGTCAACCCCTAACTAAAAAGTCAACTTTCATATTTGTCATTCCTTGACCCAATGACAAACCCATTGACCCAATAGGTCAACTTTTGACGAAAAAGTCAACTTTGGTCAAATTGGTCAATTTTTTACCCAATGACCAACCTATTGACTCAATAGGTCAACTTTTGAGTATAAAGTCATCTTTGGTCAAAATGGTCAATTTTTTACCGAATGTTAAACCATTGACCCAATATATCAACTTTTGACTAAAAAGTCATCTTCAATAAAAATGGTCAATTCTTGACCCAATTACCAACTCATGTACCAAATAGGTCAACTTTTGACCAAAAAGTCAACTTTGGGCAAAATGGATAACTTCTGACCTAATGACCACCCCGTTCACCCAATGGGTTAACTTTTAACCAAAAATTCAATTTTGGTCAAAATAGGTCAACTTTTGACAAAAAAGTCATCTTTGGTCAAAATGGTCAATTTCTGACCCAATGACCACTCCATTGACCCAATGGGTTTACTTTTGACAAAAAATTCAATTTTAGACAAAATAGTCAATTTTTTACCTAATGACCAAACATTGACCCAACAAGTCAATCTCTGACCAAAAAGTCAACTTTGGTCAAAATGGTTAATCCTTGACCCAATGACAAACCCTTTGACCGAATAGGTGTTCTTTTGACCAAAAAGTAAATTTTGGTCAAAAAAGTCAATTTTTGACATAATGACCACCCATTGATCCAATAAGTCAATTTTTGACCAAAAAGTCATTTTTTGTCAAAATAGTGAATTTTTGACCTAATGACCAATTATTGAACCAGTAAGCCAATCTTTGACCATAAAGTCAACTTTGGTTAATGGTCAATCATTAACCCAAAGATCAACACATTGACCCAATAGGTCAACTTTTGACCAAAAAGTGAACTTTGGACAAAATGATAAATCCTTGACCCAATAACCAATCCATTAGACTAATACGTTAATTTTTTACCAAAAATTAATTTTTGTCAAAATAGACAATTTTCCACCTAATGACCAATTATTGACCCAAAAAGTCAATCTTTAACCAAAAAGTTAACTTTGGTCAAAATGGTCAATCCTTGACCTAATGACAAACCCATTGGCCCAATAGGTCAACTTTTGACCAAAAAGTCAATTTTGGTCAAAATGGTCAATTTTTTACCCATTGTCTAACCTATAGACCCAATAGGTCAACTTTTTGACTAAAATGGCCTCTTTGGTCAAAATGGTCAATTCTTGACCCAATTAATAAATCATTGACTAAATAGGTCAACTTTTAACCAAAAAGTCAACTTTGGTCAAAATGGTCAATTTTTGACCCAATAACTACCACGTTGAGCCAATGGACTAACTTTTGAACAAAAATTCAATATTGGTCAAAATAGTCAATTTTTGACGTAATGACCAATTATTGACCTAATAAGTCAATCTCTGACCAAAAAGTCAACTTTGGTCAAAATAATCAATCTATGACCCAATGACAAACCCATTGACCCAATAGGTCAACTTTGACCAAAAAGTCAATTTTGGTCAAAATAGTCAATTTTTGACCTAATGACCACCCATTGACCCAATAGGTCAACTTTTGACAAAAAGTTAACTTTGGTCAAAATGGTCAATTTTTGACCCAATGACCAACCCATTGACCCAATAGATCAACTTTTAACCAAAAAGTGATCTTTTGTCAAAGTGGTCAATTCTTGACCCAATTACCAATTCATTAACCAAATCGGTCAAATTTTCACCAAAAAGTCAACTTTAGTCAAAATGGTCAATTTCTGACCCAATGACCACCCTGTTGACCCAATGGGTTAACTTTTGAGTAAAAATTTAATTTTGGTCAAAATAGGTCAACTTTTGACCAAAAATTCATCGTTCGTCAAAATGGTCAATTTATGACCCAATGACCACCCCGTTCACCCAATGGGTTAACTTTTGACCAAAAATTCAATTTTGGACAAAATAGTCACTTTTTCACTTAATGACCAATTTTTGACCCAATAAGTCAATTTCTGACCAAAATGCCAACTTTGGTCAAAATGGTCAATTCTTGACACAATGACAAACCCATTGACCCAATATGTCAACTTTTACCAAAAAGTTAATTTTAGTCAAAATAGTCAATTTTTGACTTAATGACCACCCATTGACCCAATAGGTCAACTTTTGACCAAAAAGTCAACTTTGGTCAAAATTGTCAATTTTTTACCCAATGACAAACACATTGACCCAATATATTAACTTTTGACCAAAAAGTCAACTTCAGTAAAAATGGTCAATTCTTGACCCAATTACCAACTCATTTTTCAAATAGGTCAACTTTTAACCAAAAAGTCAACTTTGGTCAAAATGGACAATTTATGACCCAATGACCACCCCGTTCACCCAATGGGTTAACTTTTAACCACAAATTCAATTTTAGTCAAAATAGGTCAACTTATGACCAAAAAGTTATCTTTGGTAAAAATGGTCAATTTCTGACACAATGGCGCCGCTTTAACCCAATGGGTTAACTTTTGACCAAAAATTCAATTTTGGTCAAAATAGTCAATTTTTGACCTAATGACCAATTATTCACCCAATAAGTCAATCTCTGACCAAAAAGTCAACTTTGGTCAGAATGGTCAATCCTTGACCCAATGACAAACCCAATGACCCAAGAGGTCAACTTTTGATCAAAAAGTCAATTATGGTCAAACTAGTCAATCTTTGACTTAATGACCAATTATTGACCTAGTAAGTCAATCTCTGACCAAAGAGTCAACTTTGGTCAAAATGGTTAATCCTTGACCCAATTACCAACCCATTAACCCAATAGGTCAACTTTTGACCAAAAAGTCAACTTTGGTCAAAATGATCAATCCTTGACCCAATGACCAACCCATTAGCCTAATAGGTCAACTTTTGACCAAAAAGTCAATTTGGTCAAAATAGTCAATTTTCGAATTATTGACGAATTATTGACCCAATAAGTCAATCTTAGACCAAAAAGTCAACTTTGGTCAAAATGGTTAATCCTTGATCCAATGACAAACACATTAACCCAATAAGTCAACTTTTGACCAAAAAATCAATTTTGGTCAAAATGGTCAATTTTTGACCTAATAACCACCATTGACCTAATAGGTCAACTTTTGACCAAAAATTCAACTTTGGTCAAAATGGTCAATTTTTGATCCAACGACCAACCCATTGACCCAACAGAACAACTTTTGACTAAAAAGTCATCTTTGGTCAAAAGGGTCAATTCTTGACCCAATTACCAACTCATTGGCCAAATAACTCAACCTTTGACCAAAAACTCAACTTAGGTCCAAATGGTCAATTTCTTACCCAATGACAACCCCGTTGACCCATTGCGTTAACTTTTGACTAAAAATTTAATTTTGGTCAAAAAAGTCAATTTTTGACCTAATGACCAATTATTAAACCAATAAGTCAATCTCTGACCAAAAAGTCAACTTTGGTCAAAATGGTCAATCCTTAACCCAATAGGTCAACTTTTAACCAAAAAGTCAATTCTGGATAAAATAGTTAATTTTTTACTTAATGACCACTCATAAACCCAAAAGGTAAACTTTTGACCAAAAAGTCAACTTTGGTCAAAATGGTCAATTTTTTACCCAATGACGAACCCATGGACCCAATAGGTCAACTTTTGACTAAAACATTATCTTTGGTCAATATGGTTAATTCTTGACCCAATTCCCAACTCATTGACCAAAGAGGTCAACTTTTGACCAAGAAGTCAAATTTCCGTCAAAATGGTCAATTTCGACCTAATGACCGCCTGTCAATCCAATGGGTTAACTTTTGAACAAAAATTCAACTTTGGTCAAAATTGTCAATTTTTGACCTAAAGACCAATTATCGACCCAATAAGTTAATCTTTGACCAAAAAGTCAACTTTGGTCAAAATGGTCAATTTTTGACCTAATGACCACCCATAAACCCAAAAGGTAAACTTTTGACAAAAATGTCAACTTTGGTCAAATTGGTCAATTTTTGACCTAATGAACACCCATTGACCCAATAGGTCAACTTTTAACCAAAAAGTTAACTTTGGTCAAAATGGTCAATTTTGACCCAATGACCAACCCATGGACCCAATAGATCAACTTCTGACCAAAAAGTCATCTTCATTCTAAATGGTCAATTCTTGACCTAATTACCAACACATTGACCAAATAGGTCAACCTTTGACCAAAAAGTCAACTTTGGTTAAAATGGTCTATTTCTGACCCAATGACCATCCCGTTCACCCAATGGGTTAAATTTTGACAAAAAATTCAATTTTGATCAAAATAGGTCAACTTTTGACTAATAATTCATCTTTCGTCAAAATGGTAAATTTCTGACCCAATGACCACCTCGTTAATCTAATGGGATAACTTTTGATAAAAATCAATTTCGTCAAAATAATCAATTTTACCTAATGACTAATTATTGGCCCAAAAAGTTAATCTTTGACCAAAAAGTCAAGTTTGGTCAAAATGATCATTCCTTGGCCCAATGACCAACCCATTGAACCAAAGGTCAACTTTTTACCAAAAAGATAATTTTAGTCAAAATAGTCAACTTTTGACCAAAAAGTCAACTTTGATCAAAATGGTCAATTTATAGTCAATGACAAACCCATTGACCCAATATATCAACTTTTGACAAAAAAGTCATCTTCAGTAAAAATTCAATTTTGGTCAAAAAATGCAATTTTTGACCTAATGACCAATTATTAACCCAATAAGTTAATCTCTAACCAAAAAGTCAATTATGGTCAAAATGGTCAATCCTTGACCCAAGAGGTCAACTTTTGACCAAAAAGTTAATTTTGGACAAAATAGTCAATTTTTGACCTAATGACCACCCATACACCCAATATGTCAACTTTTGACTAAAAAGTAAACTTCTGGTCAAAATGGTTAATTTTTTATCCAATGACCAACCCATAGACCCAATAGGTCAACTTTTGACTAAAACTTCATCTTTGGTAAAAATGGTCAATTCTTGACCCAATTACCAACTCATTAACCAAATATGTCAACTTTTGACCAAAAGGTCAACTTTGGTCGAAATGATCAATTTCTGACCCAATGACCACCCCGTTGACACATTGGGTTAACTTTTAACCAAAAAATCAATTTTAGTCAAAATAGTTAATTTTTGACCTAATGACCAATTATTGACCCAATAAGTCAATCTCTGACCAAAAATTCAACTTTGGTCAAAATGTTCAATCCTTGAACCAATGTAAACCCATTGACCCTATAGGCCAACTTTTAAACACAAAGTTAATTTTGGTCAAAATAGTCAATTTTTGACCTAATGACCTCTCATTGACCCAATAGATCAACTTTTAACCAAAAAGTCATCTTTGGTCAAAATGGTCAGTTCTTGACCCAATTACTAACTCATTGACCAAATAAGTTAACTTTTGACCAAAAAGTCAACTTTGGTCAAAACTGGTCAATTTCTGACCCAATGACCACCCCGTTGACCCATTGGGTTAACTTTTGACTAAAAATTCAATTTTGGTCAAAAAAGTCAATTTTTGACCAAAAATTCATCTTTCGTCAAAATGGTCAATTTCCGGCCCAATGACAACCCCGTTGACCCAATGGGTTAGCTTTTGACAAAACATTCAATTTTGGTCAAAATAGTCAATTTTTCACCTAATGTCCAATTATTGACCAAATAAGTCAATCTCTGACCAAAAGTCAACTTTGGTCAAAATGATCAATCCTTGACCAAATGACAAACCCATCGACCCAATAAGTCAACTTTTTACCAAAAATTCAATTTTAGTCAAAATAGTTAATTTTTGACCTAATGACCACCCATTGACCCAATAGGTTAACTTTTGACCAAAAAACCAACTTTGGTCAAAATGGTCAGTTATTGACCCATCGACAAACTCATTGACCCAATATATCAACTTTTGACCAAAAAGGCATCTTCAGTAAAATGGTCAATTCTTGACCCAATTACCAACTCATTTACCAAATAGGTCAACATTTGACCAAAAAGTCAACTTTAGTCAAAATGGACAATTTCTGACCCAATGACCACCCGTTCACCCAGTGGGTTAAATTTTAACCAAAAATTCAATTTTGGTCAAAATAGGTCAACTTATGACCAAAAAGTCATCTTTGGTAAAAATGGTCAATTTTTGACCCAATGACCCCCCCCGTTAACCCAATGGGTAAACATTTGACCAAAAATTCAATTTTAGCCAATATAGTCAATTTTTGACCTAAGGACCAATTATTGAAACAATAAGTCAATCTCTGACTAAAAAGTCAGCTTTTGTCAGAATGGTTAAAGCTTGACCCAATGACAAACCCAATGACCCAATACATCAAATATTGACCAAAAAGTCAAATTCGGTCAAACTAGTCAATTTTTAACTTAATGGCCAATTATTGACCTAGTAAGCCAATCTCTGACCAAAAAGTCAACTTTGGTCAAAATGGTTAATCCTTGACCCAATAGGTCAACTTTGAGCAAAAAGTCATTTTTTGTTAATTGATTAATCGTTGACCCAATGACCAACCCATTGGCCAAATAGGTCAAATTTTGACGAAAAAGACAATTTTGGTCAAAATAGTCAATTTTTGAGTTATTGACCAATTATTAACTCAATAAGTCAATCTCAGACCAAAAAGTCAACTTTGGTTAAAATGGTCAATCCTTGACCCATGAAAAACCCATTGACCCAATAAGTCAACTTTTGACCTAAAAGTCAATTTTGGTCAAAATAGAAAATTCTTGACCCAATAACCATCTCAATGGCCAAATAGGTCAACCTTTGACCAAAAACTCAACTTTGGTCCAAATGGTCAATTTCTGACCCAATGATAACCCCGTTGACTCATTTGGTTAACTTTTGACTAAAAATTTAATTTTTGTAAAAAAGTCAATTTTTTGAATTAATGACCAATTATGAACACAATAAGTCAATCTCTGAACAAAACATCAACTTTGGTTAAAATGGTTAATCCTTGACCAAATAGGTCAACTTTTGACCAAAAAGTCAATTTTGGTCAAAATAGTCAATTTTTGACCTAATGAGCTCCCATTGACCCAATAGGTCAACTTTTGACCAAAAAGTCAACTTTGGTCAACATGGTCAATTTTTGACCCAATGACCAACCAAAAGGTCAAATTTTGACTAAAAAGTCATCTTTGGTCAAAGTGGTCAGTTCTTGACCTAATTAGCAACTCATTGGCCAAGTAGGTTAACTTTTGACCAAAAAGTCAACTTTGGTCAAAATGGTCAATATCTGACCCAATGACCACCCCGTTGACCCATTGGGTTAACTTTTGACCAAAAATTCAATTTTAGTCAAAAAGTCAATTTTTGACCTAATGACCAATTCTTGACCCAATAAGTCAATCTCTGACCAAAAGGTCAACTATGGTCAAATTGGTGAATCCTTGACCCAATGACATACCCATTAAGCCAATAGGTCAACTTTTGACCAAAAAATCAATTTCAGTCAAAATAATCAATTTTTGACCTAATGACCACACATTGACCCAATAGGTCAACTTTTGACCAAAAAGTCAACTTTGGTTAAATTGTTCAATTTTTGACCCAATGACCAACCCATTAACCCAATAAGTCAAATTTTGACCAAGAATTCAACTTTGTTCAAAATGGTCAATTCCTGGCCCAATTACCAACTCATTGACCAAATATGTCAACTTTTGACCAAAAAGTCAACTTTGGTCAAAATGGTTAATTTCTGACCCAATGACCACCCCGTTGACCCAATATGTTAACTTTAGACCGAAAATTCAATTTTGGTCAAAATAAATCAACGTTTGATTAAAAAGTCATCTTTGGTCAAAATGGTCAATTTCTGAACCAATGACAACTCCATTGACCCAATAGGTCAACATTTGACCGAAAAGTCAATTTTTGTCAAAATAGTCAATTTTTGACCTAATGACCAATTATTGACCCAGTAAGCCAATCTTTGACCACAAAGTCAACTTTGGTCAATGGTCAATCCTTGACCCAATTACCAACTCATTGACCAAATAAGTCAACTTTTGACCAAAAAGTCAATTTTAGTCAAAACAGTCAATTTTTGAATTAATGACCAATTATTGACCCAATAAGTCAATCTCTGACCAAAAAGTCAACTTTGGTCAAAATGGACAATATTTTACACGATGACTAACCCATAGACCCAATAGGTCTACTTTTGACTAAAACTTCATCTTTGGTCAAAATGATCAATTCTTGACCCAATAACCAACTCATTGACCACAAATGTCAACTTTTGACCAAAAGGTCAACTTTGGTCAAAATGGTCAATTTCTGACCCAATGACCACGCTGTTGACCCAATGGGTTAACTTTTGACCAAAAATTTATTTTTGGTCAAAATATGACCAAAAATTCATCTTTCGTCAAAATGGTCAATTTCTGACCCAATGACCACCCCATTGACCCTATGAGTTAACTTTTGACCAAAAATTCAATTTTGGTCAAAATAGTCAATTTTTATCCTAATGACCAATTATTGACCCAATATGTCAATCTCTGACCAAAAAGTCAACTTTAGTCAAAATGGTCAATCCTTGACCCAATGACAAACCCATTGACCTAATAGGTTAACTTTTTACCAAAAAGTCAATTTTAGTCAAAATAGTCAATTTTGACCTAATGACCACCCAATGACCCAATAGGTCAACTTTTGCCAAAAAGTCAACTTGGTCAAAATAGTCAATTTTGGACCCAATGACAAACCCATTAACCCAATATATCAACTTTTGACCAGAAAGTCATCTTCAGATAAAATGGTCAATTCTTGACCCAATTACCAACTCATTTACCAAATAGGTCATCTTTTGACCAAAAAGTCAACTTTGGTCAAAATGGACAATTTCTGACCCAATGACCACCCCGTTCACCCATTGGGTTAACTTTTGACCAAAAATTCAATTTTGGTCAAAATAGGTAAACTTATGACCAAAAAGTCATCTTTGGTCAAAATGGTCAGTTTCGCAACCCAATGACCCCCCCCCCTCGTTAACCCAATGGGTTAACTTTTGACCAAAAATTCAATTTTGGTCAAAATTATCAATTATTCACCTAATGACCAATTATTGACCCAAAGAGTCAATCTCTGTCCAAAAAGTCAACTTTGGTCAAAATTGTCATTCCTTAACCCAATGACGAACCCATTGACCCAATAGGTCAACTTTTTACCAAAAAGTCAATTTTAGTCAAAATAGTCAATTTTTGATCTAATGACCACCCATTGACCCAATAGATCAACTTTTGACCATAAAGTCAACTTTGGTCAAATTGGTCAATTTTTGGCTTAATGACTAACACATTGACCCAATAGGTAAACTTTTGAGTATAAAGTCATCTTTGGTCAAAATGGTCAATTTTATACCCAATGACAAACCCATTGACCCAATATATCAACTTTTAACCAAAAAGTCATCTTCAATAAAAATTGTCAATTCTTGACTCAATTACCAACTCATATACCAAATAGGTCAACTTTTGACCAAAAAGTCAACTTTGGTCAAAATGGATAATTTCTGACCCGAAGACCACCCCGTTCACCAAATGAGTTAACTTTTAAGCAAAAATTCAATTTTGGTCAAATTAGGTCAACTTTTGACCAAAAAGACATCTTTAGTCAAAATGGTCAATTTTTGGCTTAATGACCACTTCATTGACCCAATGGGTTTACTTTTGACGAAAAATTCAATTTTAGTCAAAATAGTCAATTTTTGACTTAATAACCAATTATTGACCCAACAAGTCAATATCTGACCAAAAAGTGAACTTTGGTCAAAATAGTCAATACTTGACCCAATGAAAAACACTTTGACCCAATAGGTCATCTTTTGACCAAAAAGTAAATTTTGGTCAACATAGTGAATTCTTGACTTAATGACCACCCATTGACCCAACAGGTCAATTTTTGACCAAAAAGTCAATTTTTGTCAAAATAGTCAATTTTGACCTAATGACCAATTATTGACACAGTAAGCCAATCTTTGACCACAAAGTTAACTTTGGTCAATGGTCAATCCTTGACCCAATGACCAACACATTGACCCAATAGGTCAACTTTTGACCAAAAAGTCAACTTTGGACAAAACGATCAATCCTTGACCCAATGACCAACCCATTAGCCTAATAGGTTAACTTTTGACCAAAAATTTTAATTTTGGTCAAAATAGTCAATTTTTTACCTAAAGACCAATTATTGACCCAAAAAGTCAATCTCTAACCAAAAAGTCAACTTTGGTCAAAATGGTCAATCCTTGACCCAATGACCACCCATAGACCCAATAGGTCCACTTTTGACCAAAAAGTCATCTTTGGTCAAAATGGTTAATTTTTTACCCATTGACCAACCCATAGACTCAATAGGTTAACTTTTGACTAAAACGGTATCTTTGGTCAAAATGGTAAATTCTTGACCCAATTACCAACTCATTGCCTAAATAGGTCAACTTTTGATTAAAAAAAGTCAACTTTGGTCAAAATGGTCAATTTCTGACCCAATGACCTGATCCAATGGGTTAACTTTTGACCAAAAATTCAATTTTGGTTAAAATAGTCAATTTTTTACCTAATGACCAATTATTGACCCAACAAATCAATCTCTGACCAAAAAGTCAACTTTGGTCAAAATAATCAATCCTTGACCCAATGACAAACCCATTGACCCAATAGGTCAACTTTGACCAAAAAGTCAATTTTGGTCAAAATAGTCAATTCTTTACCTAATGACCACCCATTGATCCAATATGTCAACTTTTGACCAAAAAGTTAACTTTAGTCAAAATGCTCAATTTTTGACTCAGTGACCAACCCATTGACCCAATATATCTACTTTTGACCAAAAAGTGATCTTTGGTCAAAATGGTCAATTCTTGACCCAATTACCAACTCATTAACCAAATCGGTCAAATTTTCACCAGAAAGTCAACTTTGGTCAAAATGGTCAATTTCTGACCCAATGACCACCCCGTTGACCCAATGGGTTAACTTTTGACCAAAAATTCAATTTTGGTCAAAATAGTTCAACATTTGACCAAAAACTCATCTTTCGTCAAAATGGTCAATTTATGACCCAATGACCACCCCGTTCACCCAATGGGTTAACTTTTGACAAAAAATTCAATTTTGGTCAAAATAGTCAATTTTTCACTTAATGACCAATTTTTGACCCAATAAGTCAATTTTTGACCAAAAAGTCAACTTTGGTCAAAATGGTCAATTGTTGACCCAACGGCAAACCCATTGACCCAATATGTCAACTTTGTACTAAAATGTCAATTTTAGTCAAAATAGTCAAATTTTGACCTAATGACTACCCATTGACCCAATAGATCAACTTTTGACAAAAAAGTCAACTTTGGTCAAAATTGTCAATTTTTGACCCAATATATCAACTTTTGACCAACAGTCATCTTCAGTAAAAATAATCAATTCTTGACCCAATTACCAACTCATTTTTTAAATAGGTCAGCTTTTGACCAAAAAGTCAACTTTGGTCAAAATGGATAATTTCTGACCCAATGACCACCCCGTTCACCCAACGGGTTCACTTTTAATCAAAAATTTAATATTGGTCAAAATAGGTCAACTTATGACCAAAAAGTTATCTTTGGTCAAAATGGTCAATTTCTGACCCAATGGTCCCCCCGATAACCCAATGGGTTAACTTTCGACCAAAAATTCAATTTTGGTCAAAATAGTCAATTTTTCACCTAATGACAAATTATTCACCCAATAAGTCAATCTCTGACCAAAAAGTCAACTTTCGTCAGAATGGTCAATCCTTGACCCAATGACAAACCCAATGACCCAATAGGTCAACCTTTGATCAAAAAGTAATTTTGGTCAAACTAGTCAATTTTTGACTTAATGACCAATTATTGACCTAGTAAGCCAATCTCTGACCAAAAAGTCAACTTTGGTCAAAATGGTTAATCCTTGACCCAATTACCAACCCCTTAACCCAATAGGTCAACTTTTGACCTAAAAGTCAACTTTAGTCAAAATGATCAATCCTTGACCCAATGACCAACCCATTAGCCTAATAGGTCAACTTTTGACCAAAATGTCAATTTTTATCAAAATAATCAATTTTTCAATTATCGACCAATTATCGACCCAATAAGTCAATCTCGCACCAAAAGGTCAACTTTGGTCAAATGGTCAATCCTTGACCCAATGACAAACTCATCGATCTAATAAGTCATCTTTTGACCAAAAAATCAATTTTGGTCAAAATAGTCAATTTTTGACCTAATAACCACCATTGACCTAATATGCCAATTTTTTACCAAAAATTCAACTTTGGTCAAAATGGTCAATTTTTTACCCAATGACCAACCCATTGACCAATAGATAAACTTTTGACTAAAAATTCATCTTTGGTCAAAATGGTCAATTCTTGACCAAATAACCAACTCATTGCCCAAATAGGTCAACCTTTGACCAAAAACTCAACTTTGGTCCAAATGGTCAATTTCTGACCCAATGACAACCCCGTTGACTCAATGAGTTAACTTTTAACTAATAAATCAATTTTGGTAAAAAAAAGTCAATTTTTGACTTAATGACCAATTATTAACCCAATAAGTCAATCTCTGACCGAAAAGTCAACTTTGGTCAAAAAGGTCAATCCTTAACCAAATAGGTCAACTTTTAACCAAAAATTCAATTTTTGACCTAATAACCACCCATAGACCCAAAAGGTAAACTTTTGACCAAAAAGTCAATTTTGGTCAAAATGGTCAATTTTTTACCCAATGACCAACCCATAGACCTAATAAGTCAACTTTGACTAAAACGTCATCTTTGGTCAATATGGTCAATTCTTCACCCAATTCCCAACTCATCGACTAAATTGGTCACTTTTGACCAAAAAGTCAACTTTGGTCAAAATGGTCATTTTCGAACCTAATGATCACTCCGTTGATCCAATGGGTTAACTTTTGACCAAAAATTCAATTTTGGTAAAAATAGTCAATTTTTGACCTAAAGACCAATTATCGACCTAATAAGTCAATCTTCGAACAAAAATCAACTTTGATCAAAATGGTCAATCCATGACCAAATGATAACCCTATCGATCTAATAAGTCAACTTCGACCAAAAAGTCAATTTTGGTCGAAAAAGTCAATTTTTGACCTAATGACCACCCATTGACCTAATAGGTCAATTTTTGACTAAAAAGTTAACTTTAGTCAAAATGGTCAATTTTTGACCCAATGACCAACCCATTGATCCAATAGATCAACTTCTAACCAAAAAGCCATCTTCGATCAAAATGGTCAATTCTTGACCCAATTACCAACTCATTGACCAAATAGGTCAACCTTTGAACAAAAAGTCAACTTTGGTCAAAATGGTCAATTTCTGACCCAATGACCACCCCGTTAACCCAATCGGTTAACTTCAACAAAAATTTAATTTTGGTAAAAATATGTCAACTTTCGACTAAAAATTCATCTTTCGTCAAAATGGTCAATTTCGACACAATGACCACCTAGTCAATCTAATGGGTTAACTTTTGATAAAAAATTCAATTTTGGTCAAAATAAGTTAATTTTTCACCTAATGACCAATTATTGACCCAAAAAGTCAATCTCCGACCAAAAAGACCAGCTGGTCAAAATGATCATTCCTCGACCCAATGACAAACCCATTGACCCAAAGGTCAACTTTTTACCAAAAAGTCAATTTTGGTCAAAATAGTCAAGTTTTGACCTAATGACCACCCATCGACCTAATAGGTCAACTTTTGACCAAAAAGTCAACCTTGGTCAAAATGGTCAATTTTCAACCCAATGACCAACCCATTGACCTAACAGTCCACTTTTGAGAAAAAAGTCGTCTTTGGTCAAAATGATCTATTTTTGACCCAATGACAAACCAATTGACTCAATATACCAACTCTTGACCAAAAAGTCATTTTCGATGAAAATGTTCAATTCGTGACCCAATTACCAACTCAATCGACTAAGTAGTCAACTTTCGACCAAAAGTCTTCGGTCAAAATGGACAATTTCTAACCTAATGACTGAGGTGTTCACCCAATGGGTTAACTTTTAACCAACAATTCAATTTTGGTCAAAATACGTCAACGTTTGACAAAAAAGTCATCTTGGGTATAAATGGTTAATTTCGACCCAATGACCACTCCATCGATCTAATTCGTTAACTTCGACAAAAATTCAATTTCGGTCAAAATAACTAATTTTTCGACCACCAAATTATCGATCCAAAAAGTCAAGCTCTTACTAAAAAGTCAACTTTGGTCAAAATGGTCAATCCTCGACCCAATGACAAACCCATCGACCTAATAGTCAACTTTTGCCTAAAAGTAAATTTTGGTCAAAATAGCTTAATTTTCGACTTAATGCACCACCCATTCGATCTAATAGTCAACTTCGACCAAAAGTCAATTTCTGACCTAATGACTAATTATCGACCTAGTGAGCCAATCTTCGACCACAAAGTCAACTTCGTCAACTAGTCAATCTTGACCTAATGACTCAACACATCGATCTAATCGTCAACTTTAGACCAAAGTCAAGTTTCGACAAAACGATCAATCTTCGACCCAATGACTAACCCATTAACCTTATATAGTCAACATTTGATCAAAAAGTCAATTTCGGTCAAAATAATAAATTTTCAATTAACGACCAATTATTAACCCAATAAGTCAATCTCTGACCAAAAAGTTAATTTTTGTCAAAATGGTCAATCATTGACCCAATGACAAACCCATTGACCCTATAGGTCAACTTTTGACCAAAAAGTTAACTTTGGTCAAAAAGGGCAATTTTTTACCCAATGACCAACCCATAGATCCAATAGGTCACCTTTTGACTAAAATATCATCTTTGGTCAAAATGGTTAATTCTTGACCTAAATACCAAATCATTGACCAAATAGGTCAACTTTTGACCAAAATGTCAACTTTGGTCAAAATGGTCAATTTTTGACCCAATGACCACCCCATTCACCCAATGGGTTAACTTTTGACCAAAAATTCAATTTTGGTCAAAATGGTTAATTTTTGACCTAAAGACTAATTATCGACCCAATAAGTCAATCTCCGACCAAAAAGTCAACTTTGGTCAAAATGGTCAATCCTCGAACCAATGACATACTCTTCGACCTAATAGTCAACTTTTGACCAAAAGTCAATTTTGGTCAAAATAGTCAATTTTTTACCTAATGACCACCTATCAATCTAATAGGTCAACGTTCGACCAAAAAGTCAACTTTGGTCAAAATGGATCAATTTCACCCAATTACCAACCCATCAACAAATAGATCGACTTTCGACCAAAAAGTCATCTTTGGTCAAAATGGTCAATTCTCGATCTAATTACCAACTCATCGACCAAATAGTCAACTTTCGACTAAAAAGTCAACTTCTGGTCAAAATGGTCAATTTCCGACCAAATGACCACCCCATCAATCTAACGAGTTAACTTTTGCTAAAAAATTCAATTTTGTTTAAAATAGTCAATATTTCACCGAATGACCAATTATTGACCCAGTAAGCCAATCTCTGACCAAAAAGTCAACTTTGGTCAAAATGGTCAATCCTTGACCTAATGAGACCCAATAGGTCAACTTTTTACGAAAAAGCCAATTTTAGTCAAAAATGCATAATTTCGACCTAATGACCACTCATCGATCTAATAGTCAACTTTCGACCAAAAAGTCAACTTTGGTCAAAATTGTCAATTTTTGACCCAATGACAAACCCATTGACCCAATAGGTCAACTTTTGACCAAAAAGTCAATTTTGGACAAAATAGTCAATTTTTGACAAAATAGTCAATTTTTGACCTAATGACCACCCATAGACCCAATATGTCAACTTTTGACTAAAAAGTAAACTTTGGTAAAAAAGGTTAATTTTTTACCCAATGACTAACCCATAGACCCAATAGGTCAACTTTTGACTAAAACATCTTCTTTGGTCAAAATGGTCAATTCTTGACCCAATTACCAACTCATTAACCAAATATGTCAACTTTTGACAAAAAAGTCAACTTTGGTCGAAATAGTCAATTTCTGACCCAATGATCACCCCGTTGACACAATGGGTTAACTTTTGATCAAAAATTCAATTTTAGTCAAAATAGTCAATTTTTGATCTAATGGCGAATTATTTACCCAATAAGTCAATCTTCGACCAAATATTCAACTTTGGTCAAAATGGTCAATCTTCGAACCATCGATAAATTCATCAATCTCTATAGCCAACTTTTGACCACAAAGTCAATTTTGGTCAAAATAATCAATTTTTGACCTAATGACCTCTCATCAATCTAATAAGTGAACTTTTGACCAAAAAGTCATATTTGGTCAAAATGGTTAATTTTCGATCTAATTACTAACTCATCGACCAAATAAGTCGACTTTTGACCAAAAAGTCAACTTTGGTCAAAACTGGTCAATTTCGACCCAATGACCACCCCGTTGACCCATTACGTTAACTTTCGACTAAAATTCAATTTCGCCAAGAAGTCAATTTTTGACCAAAAATTCATCTTTCGTCAAAATGGTCAATTTCTGACCTAATGACAACCCCGTTGAGCCAATGGGTTAGCTTTTGACAAACATTCAATTTTGGTCAAAATAGTCAATTTTTCACCTAATGTCCAATTATTTACCTAATAAGTCAATCTATCGACTAAAATGTCAACTTTGGTCAAAATAGATCAATCCTTGACCAAAATGACAAACCCATCGACCCAATAAGTCAACTTTTTACCAAAAAGTCAATTTTAGTCAAACTAGTCAATTTTTACCTAATGACCACCCATCAATCTAATAGTCAACTTTTGACCAAAAATCAACTTTGGTCAAAATGGTCGACTTTGACCCAATGTCAAACTCATTGACCCAATATATCAACTTTTGAACAAAAAGGCATCTTCAGTAAATGGTCAATTCTTGACCCAATTACTAACTCATTTACCAAATAGGTCAACATTTAACCAAAAAGTCAGCCTTAGTTAAATGGACAATTTCTGACCCAATGCCAACCCGTTAACCTAGTGGGTTAAATTTTAACCAAAAATTCAAGTTTGGTCAAAATAGGTCAACTTATGACCAAAAACTAACCTTTGGTAAAAACGGTCAATTCCTGACACAATGACCCCCCCCACGTTAACCCAATAGGTAAACTTTTGACCAAAAATTCAATTTTAGTCAAATAGTTAATTTTTGACCTAATGACCAATTAATGACCCAATAAGTCAATCTCTGACCGAAAAGTCAGCTTTGGTCAGAATGGTTAAAGCTTGACCCAATGACAAACCCAATGACCCAATACGTCAACTTTTGACCAAAAAGTGAATTTTGGTCAAACTAGTCAATTTTTGACTTAATGGCTAATTATTGACCTAGAAAGCTAATCTCTGACCAAAAAGTCAACTTTGGTCAAAATAGTTAATCCTTGACCTAATGAACAACCCATTGAGCCAATAGGTCAACTTTTGACCAAAAAGTCAACTTTGGTCAATTGATCAATCCTTGACCCAATGACCAACGCATTGCCCTAATAGGTCAACTTTTGACGAAAAAGTCAATTTTGGTCAAAATAGTTAATTTTCGAGTTATCGACCAATTATCGACCCAATAAGTCAATCTCGCACCAAAAAGTCAACTTTAATCAAAATGATCAATCCTCGACCTAATGACAAAACCATCGACCCAATAAGTCAACTTTCGACCTAAAAGTCAATTTTGGTCAAAATAGTATAATTTTCGACCTAATGACCACCCATCGACCTAATAGGTCAACTTTTGACTAAAAATTAAACTTTGATCAAAATGGTCAATTTTTGATCCAACGACCAACCCATCGACCCAATAGATCAACTTTCGACCAAAAGTCAACTTTGGTCAAAATTGTCAATTTTCGACCCAATGACAAACACATCGACCTAATATATCAACTTTCGACCAAAAAGTCATCTTCGAGTAAAATGATCAATTTTCGACCCAATTACCAACTCATTCTTTAAATAGGCCAGCTTTTGACCAAAAAGTCAACTTTGGTCAAAATGGATAATTTCTGACCCAATGACCACCCCGTTCACCCAACGGGTTCACTTTTAACCAAAAATTTAATATTGGTCAAAATAGGTCAACTTATGACCAAAAAGTGATCTTTGGTCAAAATGGTCAATTTCTGACCCAATGGTCCCCCCGTTAACCCGATGGGTTAACTTTTGACCAAAAATTCAATTTTGGTCAAAATAGTCAATTTTTGACCTAATGACCAATTATTCACCCAATAAGTCAATCTCTGACCAAAAAAGTCAACTTTCGTCAGAATGGTCAATCCTCGACCCAATGACAAACCCAACGACCTAATAAAGTTAACCTTCGATCAAAAAGTAATTTTGGTCAAACTAGTCAATTTTCGACTTAATGACCAATTATTGACCTAGTAAGCCAATCTCTCGACCAAAAAGTCAACTTTGGTCAAAATGGTTAATCCTTGACGCAATTACCAACCCCTTAGCCCAATAGGTCAACTTTTGACCTAAAAGTCAACTTTGGTCAAAATGATCAATCCTTGACCCAATGACCAACCCATTGGCCTAATAGGTCAACTTTTGACCAAAATGTCAATTTTTATCAAAATAGTCAATTTTTGAATCATTAACCAATTATTGACCCAATAAGTCAATCTCGTACAAAAAGTCAACTTTGGTCAAAATGGTCAATCCTTGACCTAATGACAAACTCATTGACCCAATAAGTCAACTTTTGACCAAAAAATCAATTTTGGTCAAAATAGTCAATTTTTGACCTAATAACCACCATTGACCTAATAGGCCAATTTTTTACCAAAAATTCAACTTTGGTCAAAATGGTCAATTTTTTACCCATTGACCAATAGATAAACTTTTGACTAAAAAGTCATCTTTGGTCAAAATGGTCAATTGTTGACCAAATAACCAACTCTTTGCCCAAATAGGTCAACTTTTGACCAAAAACTCAACTTTGGTCCAAATGGTCAATTTCTGACCCAATGACAACCCCGTTGACTCATTGAGTTAACTTTTAACTAATAATTCAATTTTGTTCAAAAAAAGTCAATTTTTGATTTAATGACCAATTATTAACCCAATAAGTCAATCTCTGACCGAAAAGTCAACTTTGGTCAAAATGGTCAATCCTTAACCAAATAGGTCAACTTTTAACCAAAAATTCAATTTTCGACACTAATAACCGACCCAATGAGACCCAAAGGGTAAACTTTTGACCAAAAAGTCAACTTTGGTCAAAATGGTCAATTTTTTACCCAATGACCAACCCATAGACATAATAGGTCAACTTTTGACTAAAACGTCATCTTTGGTCAATATGGTTAATTCTTGACCCAATTCCAACTCATTGACTCAAATTGGTCAACTTTCGACCAAAAGTCAACTTTGGTCAAAATGGTCGCTTCGGACCCAATGACCGCCTCGTTGATCCAATGGGTTAACTTTCGACCAAAAATTCAATTTTGGTAAAAATAGTCAATTTTTGACCTAAAGACCAATTATTGACCCAATAAGTCAAACTTTGAACAAAAAATCAACTTTGTTCAAAATGATCAATCCTTGACCAAATGATAACCACATTGACCTAATAGGTCAACTTTGACCAAAAAGTCAATTTTGGTCAAAAAGTCAATTTTTGACCTAATGACCACACATTGACCAAATAGGTCAATTTTTGACTAAAAAGTTAACTTTAGTCAAAATGACCAACCCATTGACCCAATAGATCAACTTCTAACCAAAAAGTCATCTTCGATCTAAATGGTCAATTCTTGACCCAATTACCAACTCATCGACTCAAATAAGTCAACCTTTGAACAAAAAGTCAACTTTGGTCAAAATGGTCAATATCTGACCCAATGACCACCCCGTTAACCCAATGGGTTAACTTTTGAACAAAAATTTAATTTTGGTAAAAATATGTCAACTTTTGACTAAAAATTCATTTTTCGTCAAAACGGTCAATTTGTGACACAATGACCACCTAGTTGACCCAATGGGTTAACTTTTGATAAAAAATTCAATTTTGGTCAAAATAGATAATTTTTCACCTAAAGACCAATTATTGACCCAAAAAGTCAATCTCTGACTAAAAAGTCCAGTTTGGTCAAAATGATCATTCCTTAACCCAATGACAAACCCATTGACCCAAAGGTCAACTTTTTACCAAAAAGTCAATTTTAGTCAAAATAGTCAATTTTTGACCTAATGACCACCCAATGACCCAATAGGTCGACTTTCTGACCAAAAGTCAACCTTGGTCAAAATGGTCAATTTTCGACCTAATGACCAACCCATCGATCTAATAGTCAACTTTCGAGAAAAAGTCATCTTTGGTCAAAATGATCAATTTTCGACCCAATGACAAACCCATTGACTCAATATACCAACTTTTGACCAAAAAGTCATTTTCGAGAAAAATGTTCAATTCGCGACCCAATTACCAACTCATCGACCCAATAGAGTCAACGTTTGACCAAAAAGTCATCTTTGGTCAAAATGGACAATTTCTAACCCAATGACCGAGGTGTTCACCCAATGGGTTAACTTTTAACCAACAATTCAATTTTGGTCAAAATAGTCAACGCTTGAAAAAAATGTCATCTTGGTATAAATGGGCAATTTCCGACCCAATGACCACTCCATCGACCTAATCTGTTAACTTCCGACAAAAATTCAATTTTGGTCAAAATAGATCAATTTTGACCTAATTGACCAAATTATCGACCCAAAAAGTCAATCTCTTACTAAAAAGTCAACTTTAGTCAAAATGGTCAATCCTTCGACCCAATGACAAACCCATCGATCTAATAGGTCAACTTACTAATTAAAAGTAAATTTTGGTCAAAATAGCTTAATTTTTGATTTAATGACCACCCATCGACCTAATAGGTCAACATTTGACCAAAAAGTCAATTTTCGACCTAATGACTCAATTATCGACCTAGAGGAGCCAATCTTCGACCACAAAGTCAACTTTCGATCAATGGTCAATCCTCGACCTAATGACCAACACATCGATCCAATCTGGTCAACTTTGCACTAAAAAGTCAACTTCGGACAAAACGATCAATCCTCGACCCAATGACCAACCCATTAAACTTATAGGTCAACATTTCGATCAAAAAGTCAATTTGGTCAAAATAATCAATTTTCGAATTAACGACCAATTATTAACCCAATAAGTCAATCTCCGACCAAAAAGGTAATTTTTGTCAAAATGGTCAATCATCGATCTAATGACAATCCCATCGACCCTATAGGTCAATTTTCGACCAAAAAGTTTATTTTGGACAAAATAATCAATCTTCGACCTATCGACCACCCATACGACCCAATAGGTCAACTTTTGACCAAAAAGTCAACTTTGGTCAAAATGAGCATTTTTTTACCGAATGACCAACCCATAGATCCAATAGACACCTTTCGACTAAAACGTCATCTTTGGTAAAAATGGTTAATTCTTGACCTAAATACTAAATTATCGACCAAATAAGTCAACTTTCGACCAAAATGTCAACTTTGGTAAAAATGGTCAATTTCGACCCAATGACCACCCCATTCACCTAATGAGTTAACTTTTGACAAAAAATTCAATTTTGTCAAAATGGTTAATTTTCGACCTAATGACTAATTATCGATCCAATAAGTCAATCTCCGACCAAAAAGTCAACTTCGTCAACATGGTCAATCCTTAAACCAATGACAAACTCTTCGACCTAATAGGTCAACTTTCGACCAAAAAGCCAATTTGGTTAAAATAGTCAATTTTCGACCTAATGACCACTCATCAATCCAATAGTCAACTTTTGACCAAAAAGTCAACTTTGGTCAAAATGGACAATTTTTGACCCAATTACCAACCCATTGAACCAATAGATCGACTTTTGACCAAAAAGTCATCTTTGGTCAAAATCTTCAATTCTTGACCTAATTACCAACTCATTGACCAACAG
This sequence comes from Papilionanthe hookeriana x Papilionanthe teres, assembly GCA_022702705.1. Taxonomy (NCBI): domain Eukaryota; kingdom Viridiplantae; phylum Streptophyta; class Magnoliopsida; order Asparagales; family Orchidaceae; genus Papilionanthe; species Papilionanthe hookeriana x Papilionanthe teres. The sequence goes on from CM040438.1 coordinate 19,797,489, forward strand.
TCAACTTTCGACTAAAAAGTCAACTTTGGTCAAAATGGTCAATTTCGAACAAATGACCACCCCGCTGATCTAATGGGTTAACTTTTGCTAAAAATTCAATTTTGGTTAAAATAGTCAATTTTTCACCTAATGACCAATTATCGATCCAATAAGTCAATCTTTGACCAAAAGTCAACTTTGGTCAAAATGAGTCAATCCTTGATCTAATGAGACCCAATAGGTCAACTTTTACCAAAAAGTCCATTTTGAGTCAAAATAGTCAATTTTGACCTAATGACCACTCATCGATCTAATAAGTCAACTTTCGACCAAAAAGTCAACTTTGGTCAAAATTATCAATTTTTAACCTAATGACAAACCCATCGACCCAATAGTCAACTTTGACCAAAAAGTCAATTTTGGACAAAATAATCAATTTTGATCTAATGACCACCTATCGATCTAATATGTCAACTTTGACTAAAAAGTAAACTTTAGTAAAAAAGGTTAATTTTTTACCCAATGACTAACCCATAGACCCAATAAGTCAACTTTTGACTAAAACATCTTCTGGTCAAAATAGTCAATTCTGACCCAATTACCAACTCATTAACCAAATATGTCAACTTTCGACAAAAAAGTCAACTTTGGTCGAAATAGTAATTTCGACCTAATGACCACCCCGTTGACACAATGGGTTAACTTTTGATCAAAAATTTAATTCTAGTCAAAATAGTCAATTTTTGATCTAATGACCAATTATTTACCTAATAAGTCAATCTTCGACCAAATATTCAACTCTCGTCAAAATGGTCAATCCTTCAACCATCGATAAATTCATTGACTCTATAGCCAACTTTCGACTACAAAGTCAATTTTGGTCAAAATAGTCAATTTTTGACCTAATGACCTCTCATCGATCTAATAGGTCAACTTTCGACCAAAAGTCATATTTGGTCAAAATGGTTAATTCTCGACTAAATTACTAACTCATCGACCAAATAAGTCGACTTTTGACCAAAAAGTCAACTTTGGTCAAAATCGTCAATTCTCGACCTAATGACCAACTCGTCTGACCCATTGGTTTAACTTTGATTAAAAATTCAATTTTCGCCAAGAAAGTCAATTTTCGACCAAAAATTCATCTTTCGTCAAAATGGTCAATTTTCACTCTAATGACAACCCTTGCTGAGCCAATGGGTTAACTTCGACAAACATTCAATTTTGGTCAAAATAGTCAATTTTTCACCTAATGTCCAATTATTTACCTAATAAGTCAATCTCTGACCAAAATGTCAACTTTGGTCAAAATAATCAATCCTTGACCAAATGACAAACCCATTGACCCAATAAGTCAACTTTTTACCAAAAAGTCAATTTTAGTCAAACTAATCAATTTTTTACCTAATGAACACCCATCGACCTAATAGGTCAACTTTCGACCAAAAATCAACTTTGGTCAAAATGGTCAGTTTTTGACCCAATGTCAAACTCATTGACCCAATATATCAACTTTTGACCAAAAAGGCATCTTCAGTAAAATGGTCAACTCTTGACCCAATAAATAACTCATTTACCAAATAGGTCAACATTTGACCAAAAAGTCAGCTTTAGTTAAATGGACAATTTCTGACCCAATGACCACCTCGTTAACTCTAATAGGTTAAATTTTAAACAAAAATTCAAGTTCGTCAAAATAGGTCAACTTATGACCAAAAACTAACCTTTCGTAAAAACGATCAATTTCGACACAATGACTCCCCGTCACTCAATGGGTAAACTTTTGACCAAAAATTCAATTTTAGTCAAATAGCTTTATTTTCGACCTAATGACCAATTAATGACCCGATAAGTCAATCTTTGACCAAAAAGTCACCTTTGGTCGAAATGGTTAAAGCTCGACCCAATGACAAACCCAATGTCCCAATACGTCAACTTTCGACCAAAAAGTCAATTTTGGTTAAACTAGTCAATTTTCGACTTAATGGCCAACTATCGATCTAAGTAAGCTAATCTCTAACCAAAAAGTCAACTTTGGTCAAAATGGTTAATCCTTCACCTAATGAACAACCCATCGACCTAATAAGTCAACTTTCGACCAAAAAGTCAACTTTGTCAATTGATCAACTTCGATCCACTGACCAACCCATTGCACCTAATAAGTCAACTTTCGACGAAAAGTCAATTTTGGTCAAAATAGTCAATTTTGAGTTATCGACCAATTATCGAACCCAATAAGTCAATCTCAGACCAAAAATTCAACTTTGGTCAAAATGATCAATCCTTGACCCAATGACAAAACCATTTACCCAATAAGTCAACTTTTGACCTAAAAGTCAATTTTGGTCAAAATAGACAATTTTTGACCTAATGACCACCCATTGACCTAATAGGTCAACTTTCGACCAAAAATTAACTTTGGTCAAAATGGTCAATTTTGATCCAACGACCAACCCATCGACCCAATAGATCAACTTTGACCAAAAAGTCAACTTTGGTCAAAATTGTCAATTTTCGACCCAATGACAAACACATCAATCTAAAATATCAACTTTCGACCAAAAAGTCATCTTCGATAAAAATGATCAATTTTCGACCCAATTACCAACTCATTTTTAAATAGTCACTTTCACCAAAAGTCAACTTTGGTCAAAATAGATAATTTCGACTCTAATGACCACCCCGTTCACCCAACGAAGTTCACTTTTAACCAAAAATTTAATATTGGTCAAAATAGGTCAACTTATGACCAAAAAGTGATCTTTGGTCAAAATGATCAATTTCTGACCCAATGGTCCCCCCCGTTAACCCGATGGGTTAATTTTTGACCAAAAACTCAATTTTGGTCAAAATAGTCAATTTTTGACCTAATGACCAATTATTCACCCAATTAGTCAATCTCTGACCAAAAAGTCAACTTTCGTTAGAATGGGCAATCCTCGACCCAATTAAAAACCCAACGACCTAATAAGTCAACCTTTGATCAAAAAGTAATTTTGGTCAAACTAGTCAATTTTTCGACTTAATGACCAATTATCGACCTAAGTAAGCCAATCTCCGACCAAAAAGTCAACTTTGGTCAAAATGGTTAATCCTCGACCCAATTACCAACCCCATAACCCAACAAGTCAACTTTCGACCTAAAAGTCAACTTTGGTCAAAATGATCAATCTCGACCCAATGACCAACCCATCGGCCTCAATAGTCAACTTTCGACCAAAATGTCAATTTTTATCAAAATAGTCAATTTTTGAATTATCGACCAATTATCGACCCAATAAGTCAATCTCGACCAAAAGTCAACTTTGGTCAAAATGGTTAATCCTCGACCCAATGACAAACTCATCGACCCAATAAGTCAACTTTTGACCAAAAAATAAATTTTGGTCAAAATGGTCAATTTTTGACCTAATAACCACCATTGACCTAATAGGCTAATTTTTGACCAAAAATTCAACTTTGGTCAAAATGGTCAATTTTTTACCCAATGACCAACCCATTGACCAATAGATAAACTTTCGACTAAAAGTCATCTTTGGTCAAAATGGTCAATTCTCGACTAAATAACCAACTCATTCCCAACAAAGTCAACCTTTGACCAAAAACTCAACTTTGGTCCAAATGGTCAATTTCTGACCCAATGACAACCCCGTTGACTCATTGAGTTAACTTTTAACTAATAATTCAATTTTGGTAAAAAAAAGTCAATTTTTTACTTAATGACCAATTATTAACCCAATAAGTCAATCTCTGACCGAAAAGTCAACTTTGGTCAAAATGGTCAATCCTTAACCAAATAGGTCAACTTTTAACCAAAAATTCAATTTTTGACCTAATAACCACCCATAGACCCAAAGGTAAACTTTCGACCAAAAGTCAACTTTGGTCAAAATGGTTAATTTTATACCCAATGACCAACCCATAGACCTAATAGGTCAACTTTCGACTAAAACGTCATCTTTGGTCAATACGGTTAATTCTCGACCTAATTCCCAACTCATTGACCAAATTGGTCAACTTTTCGACCAAAAAGTCAACTTTAGTCAAAATGGTCATTTTCGAATCCAATGACCACCCCGTTGCTCAATGGGTTAAATTATGACCAAAAATTAAATTATTGTAAAAATAGTCAATTTTTTACCTAAAGACCAACTATCGATCTAATAGTCAATCTCAACAAAAAATCAACATCGGTCAAAATGGTCAATCCATGACCAATGATAATCCCATCGACCTAATAAGTCAACTTTGACCAAAAAGTCAATTTTGGTCAAAAAGTCAATTTTTAACCTAATGACCACCCATCAATCTAATAGGTCAATTTTCGACTAAAAAGTTAACTTTAGTCAAAATGGTTAATTTTGATCTAATGACCAACCCATCAATCTAATAGATCAACTTCTAACCAAAAAGTCATCTTCGATCTAAATGGTCAATTCTTGACCCAATTACCAACTCATCGACCAAATAAAGTGAACCTTTCAACAAAAAGTCAACTTCGGTCAAGATGGTCAATTTCAACCTAATGACCACCCCGTTAACCCAATGGGTTAACTTTTCAACAAAAATTTAATTTTGGTAAAAATATGTCAACTTTTCGACTAAAAATTCACCTTTCGCCAAAATGGTCAATTTCTGACACAATGACCACCTAGTCGATCTAATGGGTTAACTTTTCGATAAAATTCAATTTTGGTCAAAATAGTTAATTTTTCACCTAATGACCAATTATCGATCCAAAAGTCAATCTCTGACCAAAAAGTCCAGTTGGTCAAAATGATCATTCCTCGACCAAATGACAAACCCATTGACCTAAAGGTCAACTTTTTACCAAAAAGTCAATTTTAATCAAAATAGTCAATTTTCGACCTAATGACCACCCATCGACCCAATAGTCAACTTTTGATCAAAGAGACAACTTTGGTCAAAATGGTCAATCCTTGACCCAATGAACAACTCATAGACCCAACAGGTCAACTTTCGAGCAAAAAGTCATCTTTGGTCAAAATGATCAATTTTTCGACCCAATGACAAACCCATCGACTCAATATACCAACTTTTGACCAAAAAGTCATTTTCGAGTAAAATGTTCAATTCGTGACCTAATTACCAACTCATTGATCAATAAGTCAACTTCACCAAAAATCATCTTGGTCAAAATGGACAATTTCTAACCCAATGACCAGCGGTGTTCACCCAATGGGTTAACTTTTAACCAACAATTCAATTTTGGTCAAAATAGATCAACGTCCGAAAAAGTCATCTTCGGGTATAAATCGGTAATTTCGACTCTAATGACCACTCCATCGACCTAATTCAGTTAACTTCGACAAAAATTCAATTTTGGTCAAAATAATCAATTTTCGACCAATTGACCAAATTATTGACCCAAAAAGTCAATCTCTTACTAAAAAGTCAACTTTGGTCAAAATGGTCAATCCTTGACCCAATGACAAACCCATTGACCCAATAGGTCAACTTTTGACTAAAAAGTAAATTTTGGTCAAAATAGTTAATTTTTGACTTAATGACCACCCATTGACCTAATAGGTCAACATTTAACAAAAAGTCAATTTTTGACCTAATGACTAATTATCTGAACCTAGGAGCCAATCTTTGACCACAAAGTCAACTTTGATCAATGATCAATCTTCGACCTAATGACTAACACATCGACCCAATCAGTCAACTTTGATCAAAGTCAACTTTGGACTAAAACGATCAATCCTTGACCTAATGACTAACCCATTAGACTTATAGAGTCAACATTTGATCAAAAGTCAATTTTGGTCAAAATAATCAATTTTTGAATTAACGACCAATTATTAACCCAATAAGTCAATCTCTCACCAAAAAGGTAATTTTTGTCAAAATGGTCAATCATTGACCCAATGACAATCCCATTGACCCTATAGGTCAATTTTTGACCAAAAAGTTTATTTTGGATCAAAATAACTAATTTTTGACTCTATTGACCACCCATAGACCCAATAGGTCAACTTTTGACCAAAAGTCAACTTTGGTCAAAATGAGCATTTTTTGACCGAATGACCAACCCATAGATCCAATAGATCAACTTTTGATCTAAAACGTCATCTTTGTTAAAAATGGTTAATTCTGACCTAAATACTAAATTATTGACCAAATAGGTCAACTTTTGATCAAAATGTCAACTTTGGTAAAAATTACTAATTTCGACCTAATGACCACCCCATTCGACCTAATGGGTTAACTTTTGACCAAAACCATAATTTTGGTCAAAATGGTTAATTTTTGACCTAATGACCAATTATCGACCCAATAAGTCAATCTCTGACCAAAAAGTCAACTTTGGTCAAAATGGTCAATCCTTAAACCAATGACAAACTCTTTGACCCAATAGGTCAACTTTTGACCAAAAAGCCAATTTGGTTAAAATAGTCAATTTTTGACCTAATGACCACCTATTGACCCAATAGGTCAACTTTTGACCAAAAAGTCAACTTTGGTCAAAATGGACAATTTTTGACCCAATTACCAACCCATTGAACCAATAGATCGACTTTTGACCAAAAAGTCATCATTGGTCAAAATGGTCAATTCTTGACCTAATTACCAACTCATTGACCAAATAGTCAACTTTTGACTAAAAAGTCAACTTTAGTCAAAATGGTCAATTTCTACACTAAATGACTAATCCCGTTGACCTAATGGGTTAACTTTTGCTAAAAATTCAATTTTGGTTAAAATAGTCAATTTTTCACCTAATGACCAATTATTGATCTGAAGAAGCCAATCTTTGACCAAAAAGTCAACTTTGGTCAAAATGGTCAATCCTTGACCTAATGAGACCCAATAGGTCAACTTTTTACCAAAAAGTCAATTTTAGTCAAAATAGACAATTTTGACCTAATGACCACTCATTGACCCAATAGGTCAACTTTTGACCAAAAAGTCAACTTTGGTCAAAATTGTCAATTTTTAACCCAATGACAAACCCATTGACCTAATAGGTCAACTTTTGACCAAAATGTCAATTTTGGTCAAAATAGTCAAGTTTTGACCTAATGACCACCCATCAATCTAATATGTCAACTTTTGACTCAAAAAGTAAACTTTAGTAAAAAAGGTTAATTTTTTACCCAATGACTAACCCATATGACCCAATAGATCAACTTTTGACCAAAAAATCTTCTTTGGTCAAAATAGTCAATTCTTGACCTAATTACCAACTCATTAACCAAATATGTCAACTTTTCGACAAAAAAGTCAACTTTGGTCGAAATAGTCAATTTCTGATCTAATGACTACCCCGTTGACACTAATGGGTTAACTTTTGATCAAAATTTAATTCTAGTCAAAATAGTCAATTTTTGACCTAATGACCAATTATTTACCCAATAAGTCAATCTTTGACCAAAAAGTCAACTTTTGTCAAAATGGTCAATCCTTGAACCAATCGATAAATTCATTGATCTTATAGGCTAACTTTTGACTACAAAGTCAATTTTGGTCAAAATAGTCAATTTTTGATCTAATGACCTCTCATTCAATCTAACAGTCAACTTTCAACTAAAAAGTCATATTTGGTCAAAATGGTTAATTCTTGATCTAATTATTAACTCATTGACCAAATAAGTCGACTTTTGACCAAAAAGTCAACTTTGGTCAAATCGGTCAATTTCGACCTAATGACCAACTCATTGACCCATTAGTTTAACTTTTGATTCAAAAATTCAATTTCGCCAAGAAAGTCAATTTTTGACCAAAAATTCATCTTTCGTCAAAATGGTCAATTTCTGCCCCAATGACAACCCCGTTGAGCCAATGGGTTAGCTTTTGACAAACATTCAATTTTGGTCAAAATAGTCAATTTTTCACCTAATGTCCAATTATTGACCTAATAAGTCAATCTCTGACCAAAATGTCAACTTTGGTCAAAATAGTCAATCCTTGACCAAATGACAAACCCATTGACCCAATAAGTCAACTTTTTACCAAAAAGTCAATTTTAGTCAAACTAGTCAATTTTTTACCTAATGAACACCCATTGACCCAATAGTCAACTTTCGACCAAAAATCAACTTTGGTCAAAATGGTCGATCTGACCCAATGTCAAACTCATTGACCCAATATATCAACTTTTGACCAAAAAGGCATCTTCAGTAAAATGGTCAACTCTTGACCCAATAAATAACTCATTTACCAAATAGGTCAACATTTGACCAAAAAGTCAGCTTTAGTTAAATGGACAATTTCTGACCCAATGACCACCCCGTTAACCCAGTGGGTTAAATTTTAACCAAAAATTCAAGTTTGGTCAAAATAGGTCAACTTATGACCAAAAACTAACCTTTGGTAAAAACGGTCAATTTCTGACACAATGACCCCCCCCCCCCCGTTAACCCAATGGGTAAACTTTTGACCAAAAATTCAATTTTAGTCAAATAGTTTATTTTTTACCTAATGACCAATTAATGACCCAATAAGTCAATCTTTAACCAAAAAGTCACCTTTGGTCAGAATGGTTAAAGCTTGACCCAATGACAAACCCAATGTCCCAATACGTCAACTTTTGACCAAAAAGTCAATTTTGGTTAAACTAGTCAATTTTTGACTTAATGGCCAATTATTGACCTAGTAAGCTAATCTCTAACCAAAAAGTCAACTTCGGTCAAAATCGTCAATCCTTGACCCAATGACCAACCCATTGATCCAATAGGTCAACTTTTGACCAAAAAGTCAACTTTGGTCAATTGATCAATCCTTGACCCGCTGACCAACCCATTGCCCTAATAGGTCAACTTTTGACGAAAAAGTCAATTTTGGTCAAAATAGTCAATTTTTGAGTTATTGACCAATTATTGACCCAATAAGTCAATCTCAGACCAAAAATTCAACTTTGGTCAAAATGATCAATCCTTGACCCAATGACAAAACCATTTACCCAATAAGTCAACTTTTCGACCTAAAAGTCAATTTTGGTCAAAATGTACAATTTTCGACCTAATGACCACCCATCGACCTAACAGTCAACTTTCGACCAAAATTCAACTTTGGTCAAAATGGTCAATTATTGACCCAACGACCAACCAAAAGACCCAATAGATCAACTTTTGACCAAAAAGTCAACTTTGGTCAAAATTGTCAATTTTTGACCCAATGACAAACACATTGACCCAAAATATCAACTTTTGACCAAAAAGTCATCTTCAGTAAAAATGATCAATTTTTGACCCAATTACCAACTCATTTTTTAAATAGGTCAGCTTTTGACCAAAAAGTCAACTTTGGTCAAAATAGATAATTTCTGACCCAATGACCACCCCGTTCACCCAACGAGTTCACTTTTAACCAAAAATTTAATATTGGTCAAAATAGGTCAACTTATGTCCAAAAAGTGATCTTTGGTCAAAATGATCAATTTCTGACCCAATGGTCCCCCCCGTTAACCCGATGGGTTAATTTTTGACCAAAAACTCAATTTTGGTCAAAATAGTCAATTTTGACCTAATGACCAATTATTCACCCAATTAGTCAATCTCCGACCAAAAAGTCAACTTTCGTCAGAATGGGCAATCCTCGACCCAATTAAAAACCCAACGACCCAACAGTCAACCTTTCGATCAAAAAGTAATTTTGGTCAAACTAATCAATTTTCGACTTAATGACCAATTATCGACCTAGTAAGTCAATCTCCGACCAAAAAGTCAACTTTGGTCAAAATGGTTAATCCTTGACCCAATTACTAACCCCATAACCCAATAGTCAACTTTCGACCTAAAAGTCAACTTTGGTCAAAATGATCAATCCTTCGACCCAATGACCAACCCATCGACCTAATCAGTCAACTTTCGACCAAAATGTCAATTTTTATCAAAATAATCAATTTTTGAATTATTGACCAATTATCGACCCAATAAGTCAATCTCGGACCAAAAAGTCAACTTTTGTCAAAATGGTCAATCTCGACCCAATGACAAACTCATTGATCCAATAAGTCAACTTTCGACCAAAAATAAATTTTAGTCAAAATGGTCAATTTTCGACCTAATAACCACCATCGACTCTAATAGTTAATTTTCGACCAAAAATTCAACTTTGGTCAAAATGGTCAATTTTTTACCCAATGACCAACCCATTGACCAATAGATAAACTTTTGACTAAAAAGTTATCTTTGGTCAAAATGGTCAATTCTTGACCAAATAACCAACTCATTCCCCAAATAGGTCAACCTTTGACCAAAAACTCAACTTTGGTCCAAATGGTCAATTTCTGACCCAATGACAACCCCGTTGACTCATTGAGTTAACTTTTAACTAATAATTCAATTTTGGTAAAAAAAAGTCAATTTTTTACTTAATGACCAATTATTAACCCAATAAGTCAATCTCGACCGAAAAGTCAACTTTGGTCAAAATGGTCAATCCTTAACCAAATAGGTCAACTTTGAACCAAAAAGTCAATTTTTGACCTAATAACCACCCATAGACCCAAAGGTAAACTTTTCGACCAAAAGTCAACTTTGGTCAAAATGGTCAATTTTTGACCCAATGACCAACCCATAGACCTAATAGATCAACTTTCGACTAAAACGTCATCTTTGGTCAATACGGCTAATTCTTGACCTAATTCCCAACTCATCGAACTAAATCAGTCAACTTTTGACCAAAAAGTCAACTTTAGTCAAAATGGTCATTTTCGGACCCAATGACCGCCCCGTTGGCCCAATGGGTTAAATTATGACCAAAAATTCAATTTTTGTAAAAATAGTCAATTTTTTACTTAAAGACCAATTATTGACCCAATAGGTCAATCTTTGAACAAAAAATCAACATTGGTCAAAATGGTCAATCCATGACCAATGATAATCCCATCGATCTAATAGTCAACTTCGACCAAAAGTCAATTTCGGTCAAAAAGTCAATTTTTAACCTAATGACCACCCATTGACCCAATAGGTCAATTTTTGACTAAAAAGTTAACTTTAGTCAAAATGGTTAATTTTTGACCCAATGACCAACCCATTGACCCAATAGATCAACTTCTAACCAAAAAGTCATCTTCGATCTAAATGGTCAATTCTTGACCCAATTACCAACTCATTGACCAAATAGGTGAACCTTTGAACAAAAAGTCAACTTTGGTCAAGATGGTCAATTTCTGACCCAATGACCACCCCGTTAACCCAATGGGTTAACTTTTGAACAAAAATTTAATTTTGGTAAAAATATGTCAACTTTTGACTAAAAATTCACCTTTCGTCAAAATGGTCAATTTCTGACACAATGACCACCTAGTTGACCCAATGGGTTTACTTTTGATAAAAAATTCAATCTTTGGTCAAAATGGTTAATTTTTCACCTAATGACCAATTATCGACCCAAAAGTCAATCTTCGACCAAAAAGTCCAAGTTTGGTCAAAATGATCATTCCTGACCAAATGACAAATCCATTGACCCAAAGGTCAACTTTTTACCAAAAAGTCAATTTTAGTCAAAATAATCAATTTTGACCTAATGACCACCCATCGACCCAATAGGTCAACTTTTAATCAAAGAGACAACCTTGGTCAAAATGGTCAATTTTGGCCTAATGACCAACCCATCGACCTGATAGTCAACTTTCGAGAAAAAGTCATCTTTGGTCAAAATGATCAATTTTTGACTCTAATGACAAACCCATTGACTCAATATACCAACTTTCGACCAAAAAGTCATTTTCGATGAAAATGATCAATTCGTGACCCAATTACCAACTCATCGACCAATAAGTCAACTTTCGACTAAAAATCATCTTTGGTCAAAATGGACAATTTCTAACCCAATGACCAGGGTGTTCACCCAATGGGTTAACTTTTAACCAACAATTCAATTTTGGTCAAAATAGGTCAACGTTTGAAAAAAAAGTCATCTTGGGTATAAATGGGTAATTTCTGACCCAATGACCACTCCATTGACCCAATTCGTTAACTTCGATCAAAAATTCAATTTTGGTCGAAATAATCGATTTTCGACCAATTGACCAAATTATTGACCCAAAAAGTCAATCTCTTACTAAAAGTCAACTTTGGTCAAAATGGTCAATCCTTGACCCAATGACAAACCCATTGACCCAATAGGTCAACTTTTGACTAAAAAGTAAATTTTGGTCAAAATAGTTAATTTTTGACTTAATGACCACCCATTGACCTAATAGGTCAACATTTGACCAAAAAGTCAATTTTTGACCTAATGACTAATTATTGACCTAGGGAGCCAATCTTTGACCACAAAGTCAACTTTGATCAATGGTCAATCCTTGACCCAATGACCAACACATTGACCTCAATTGGTCAACTTTGGACCAAAAGTCAACTTTGGACAAAACGATCAATCCTCGACCCTAATGACCAACCCATTAGTCTTATAGATCAACATTTGATCAAAAGTCGATTTCGGTCAAAATAATCAATTTTTGAATTAACGACCAATTATTAACCCAATAAGTCAATCTCTGACCAAAAAGGTAATTTTGTCAAAATGGTCAATCATCGATCCGATGACAATCCCATTGATCTCTATAAGTCAATTTTCGACCAAAAGTTTATTTTGGACAAAATAGTCAATTTTTGACCTATTGACCACCCATAGACCCAATAGGTCAACTTTTGACCAAAAAGTCAACTTTGGTCAAAATGAGCATTTTTTTACCGAATGACCAACCCATAGATCCAATAGGACACCTTTTGACTAAAACGTCATCTTTGGTAAAAATGGTTAATTCTTGACCTAAATACTAAATTATTGACCAAATAGGTCAACTTTTGACCAAAATGTCAACTTCGGTAAAAAATGGTCAATTTCTGACCCAATGACCACCCCATTCACCTAATGAGTTAACTTTTGACCAAAAATTCAATTTTGGTCAAAATGGTTAATTTTTGACCTAATGACTAATTATTGACCCAATAAGTCAATCTCTGACCAAAAAGTCAACTTTGGTCAACATGGTCAATCCTTAAACCAATGACAAACTCTTTGACCCAATAGGTCAACTTTTGACCAAAAAGCCAATTTGGTTAAAATAGTCGATTTTGACCTAATGACCACCTATTGACTCCAATAGGTCAACTTTTGACCAAAAGTCAACTTTGGTCAAAATGGACTAATTTTACCCAATTACTAACCCATCGAACCAATAGATCGACTTTCGACCAAAAAGTCATCTTTGTCAAAATGGTCGATTCTTGACCTAATTACCGACTCATCGACCAAATAGGTCAACTTTTGACTAAAAAGTCAACTTTGGTCAAAATGGTCAATTTCTGACCAAATGACCACCCCGTTGACCCAATGGGTTAACTTTTGCTAAAAAATTCAATTTTGGTTAAAATAGTCAATTTTTCACCTAATGACCAATTATTGACCCAGTAAGCCAATCTTTGACCAAAAAGTCAACTTTGGTCAAAATGGTCAATCCTTGACCTAATGAGACCCAATAGGTCAACTTTTTACCAAAAAGTCAATTTTAGTCAAAATAGACAATTTTGACCTAATGACCACTCATCAATCTAATAAGTCAACTTTTGACCAAAAAGTCAACTTTGGTCAAAATTGTCAATTTTTAACCCAATGACAAACCCATTGACCCAATAGGTCAACTTTTGACCAAAAAGTCAATTTTGGACAAAATAGTCAATTTTTGACCTAATGACCACCCATTGACCCAATATGTCAACTTTTGACTAAAAAGTAAACTTTAGTAAAAAAGGTTAATTTTTTACCCAATGACTAACCCATAGACCCAATAGGTCAACTTTTGACTAAAACATCTTCTTTGGTCAAAATAGTCAATTCTTGACCCAATTACCAACTCATTAACCAAATATGTCAACTTTTGACAAAAAAGTCAACTTTGGTCGAAATAGTCAATTTCTGACCCAATGACCACCCCGTTGACACAATGGGTTAACTTTTGATCAAAAATTTAATTCTAGTCAAAATAGTCAATTTTTGACCTAATGACCAATTATTTACCCAATAAGTCAATCTCTGACCAAATATTCAACTTTGGTCAAAATGGTCAATCCTTGAACCACCGATAAATTCATTGACCCTATAGGCCAACTTTTGACCACAAAGTCAATTTTGGTCAAAATAGTCAATTTTTGACCTAATGACCTCTCATTGACCCAATAGGTCAACTTTTGACCAAAAAGTCATATTTGGTCAAAATGGTTAATTCTTGACCCAATTACTAACTCATTGACCAAATAAGTTAACTTTTGACTAAAAAGTCAACTTTGGTCAAAATCGGTCAATTTCGACCCAATGACCACTCTTCGACCCATTGGTTTAACTTTTGATTAAAAATTCAATTTTGGCCAAGAAAGTCAATTTTGACCAAAAATTCATCTTTCGTCAAAATGGTCAATTTCTGCCCCAATGACAACCCCGTTGAGCCAATGGGTTAGCTTTTGACAAACATTCAATTTTGGTCAAAATAGTCAATTTTTCACCTAATGTCCAATTATTTACCTAATAAGTCAATCTCTGACCAAAATGTCAACTTTGGTCAAAATAATCAATCCTTGACCAAATGACAAACCCATTGACCCAATAAGTCAACTTTTTACCAAAAAGTCAATTTTAGTCAAACTAGTCAATTTTTACCTAATGAACACCCATTGATCTAATAAGTCAACTTTTGACCAAAAAATCAACTTTAGTCAAAATGATCAGTCTTGATCCAATGTCAAACTCATTGATCCAATATATCGACTTTTGACTCAAAAAGGCATCTTCGATAAAATGGTCAACTCTTGACCCAATAAATAACTCATTTACCAAATAAGTCAACATTTGACCAAAAAGTCGACTTTAGTTAAATGGACAATTTCTGACCCAATGACCACCCCGTTAAACCAGTGGGTTAAATTTTAACCAAAAATTCAAGTTTGGTCAAAATAGGTCAACTTATGACCAAAAACTAACCTTTGGTAAAAACGATCAATTTCTGACACAATGACCCCCAATGGGTAAACTTTTGACCAAAAATTCAATTTTAGTCAAATAGTTTATTTTTGACCTAATGACCAATTAATGACCCGATAAGTCAATCTTTGACCAAAAAGTCACCTTTGGTCAGAATGGTTAAAGCTTGACCCAATGACAAACCCAATGTCCCAATACGTCAACTTTTGACCAAAAAGTCAATTTTGGTTAAACTAGTCAATTTTTGACTTAATGGCCAATTATTGACCTAGTAAGCTAATCTCTAACCAAAAAGTCAACTTTGGTCAAAATGGTTAATCCTTCACCTAATGAACAACCCATTGACCCAATAGGTCAACTTTTGACCAAAAAGTCAACTTTGGTCAATTGATCAATCCTTGACCCGCTGACCAACCCATTGCCCTAATAGGTCAACTTTTGATCTAAAAAGTCAATTTTGGTCAAAATAGTCAATTTTTGAGTTATTGACCAATTATTGACCCAATAAGTCAATCTCAGACCAAAAATTCAACTTTGGTCAAAATGATCAATCCTTGACCCAATGACAAAACCATTTACCCAATAAGTCAACTTTTGACCTAAAAGTCAATTTTGGTCAAAATAGACAATTTTTGACCTAATGACCACCCATTGACCTAATAGGTCAACTTTTGACCAAAAATTCAACTTTGGTCAAAATGGTCAATTTTGATCCAACGACCGACCCATCGACCTAATAGATCAACTTTTGACCAAAATCAACTTTGGTCAAAATCATCGATTTTGACCCAATGACAAACACATTGACCCAAAATATCAACTTTCGACCAAAAAGTCATCTTCAGTAAAAATGATCAATTTTTGACCCAATTACCAACTCATTTTTTAAATAGGTCAGCTTTTGACCAAAAAGTCAACTTTGGTCAAAATAGATAATTTCTGACCCAATGACCACCCCGTTCACCCAACGAGTTCACTTTTAACCAAAAATTTAATATTGGTCAAAATAGGTCAACTTATGACCAAAAAGTGATCTTTGGTCAAAATGATCAATTTCTGACCCAATGGTCCCCCCCGTTAACCCGATGGGTTAATTTTTGACCAAAAACTCAATTTTGGTCAAAATAGTCAATTTTTGACCTAATGACCAATTATTCACCCAATTAGTCAATCTCTGACCAAAAGTCAACTTTCGTTAGAATGGGCGATCCTTGACCCAATTAAAAACCCAACGACCCGATAGATTCGACCTTTGATCAAAAAGTAATTTTGGTCGAACTAGTCAATTTTCGACTTAATGACCAATTATTGACCTAGTAAGCCAATCTCTGACCAAAAAGTCAACTTTGGTCAAAATGGTTAATCCTTGACCCAATTACCAACCCCATAACCCAATAGGTCAACTTTTGACCTAAAAGTCAACTTTGGTCAAAATGATCAATCCTTGACCCAATGACCAACCCATTGGCCTAATAGGTCAACTTTTGACCAAAATGTCAATTTTTATCAAAATGGTCAATTTTTGAATTATTGACCAATTATTGACCCAATAAGTCAATCTCGGACCAAAAAGTCAACTTTGGTCAAAATGGTCAATCCTCGACTCAATGACAAACTCATCGACCCAATAAGTCAACTTTCGACCAAAAAATAAATTTTGGTCAAAATGGTCAATTTTCGACCTAATAACCACCATCGATCTAATAAGTCAATTTTTGACCAAAAATTCAACTTTGGTCAAAATGGTCAATTTTTTACCCAATGACCAACCCATTGACCAATAGATAAACTTTTGACTAAAAAGTCATCTTTGGTCAAAATGGTCAATTCTTGACCAAATAACCAACTCATTCCCCAAATAGGTCAACCTTTGACCAAAAACTCAACTTTGGTCCAAATGGTCAATTTCTGACCCAATGACAACCCCGTTGACTCATTGAGTTAACTTTTAACTAATAATTCAATTTTGGTAAAAAAAGTCAATTTTTACTTAATGACCAATTATTAACCCAATAAGTCAATCTCTGACCGAAAAGTCAACTTTGGTCAAAATGGTCAATCCTTAACCAAATAGGTCAACTTTTAACCAAAAATTCAATTTTTGACCTAATAACCACCCATAGACCCAAAAGGTAAACTTTTGACCAAAAAGTCAACTTTGGTCAAAATGGTCAATTTTTTACCCAATGACCAACCCATAGACCTAATAGGTCAACTTTTGACTAAAACGTCATCTTTGGTCAATACGGTTAATTCTTGACCCAATTCCCAACTCATTGACCAAATTGGTCAACTTTTGACCAAAAAGTCAACTTTAGTCAAAATGGTCATTTTCGGACCCAATGACCGCCCCGTTGGCCCAATGGGTTAAATTATGACCAAAAATTCAATTTTTGTAAAAATAGGTCAATTTTTTACTTAAAGACCAATTATTGACCCAATAGGTCAATCTTTGAACAAAAAATCAACATTGGTCAAAATGGTCAATCCATGACCAATGATAATCCCATTGACCTAATAGGTCAACTTTGACCAAAAAGTCAATTTTGGTCAAAAAAGTCAATTTTTAACCTAATGACCACCCATTGACCCAATAGGTCAATTTTTGACTAAAAAGTTAACTTTAGTCAAAATGGTTAATTTTTGACCCAATGACCAACCCATTGACCCAATAGATCAACTTCTAACCAAAAAGTCATCTTCGATCTAAATGGTCAATTCTTGACCCAATTACCAACTCATTGACCAAATAGGTCAACCTTTGAACAAAAAGTCAACTTTGGTCAAATGGTCAATTTCTGACCCAATGACCACCCCGTTAACCCAATGGGTTAACTTTTGAACAAAAATTTAATTTTGGTAAAAATAGGTCAACTTTCACTAAAAATTCACCTTTCGTCAAAATGGTCAATTTCGACACAATGACCACCTAGTCAATCTAATGGGTTAACTTTTGATAAAAAATTCAATTTTGGTCAAAATAGTTAATTTTTCACCTAATGACCAATTATTGACCCAAAAAGTCAATCTCTGACCAAAAAGTCCAGTTTGGTCAAAATGATCATTCCTTGACCAAATGACAAACCCATTGACCCAAAGGTCAACTTTTTACCAAAAAGTCAATTTTAGTCAAAATAGTCAATTTTTGACCTAATGACCACCCATTGACCCAATAGGTCAACTTTTGATCAAAAGAGACAACCTTGGTCAAAATGGTCAATTTTTGACCAATGACCAACCCATTGACCTAATAGGTCAACTTTCGAGAAAAAGTCATCTTTGGTCAAAATGATCAATTTTTGACCCAATGACAAACCCATTGACTCAATATACCAACTTTTGACCAAAAAGTCATTTTCAGTAAAAATGTTCAATTCGTGACCCAATTACCAACTCATTGACCAATAGGTCAACTTTTGACCAAAAAGTCATCTTTGGTCAAAATGGACAATTTCTAACCCAATGACCAGGGTGTTCACCCAATGGGTTAACTTTTAACCAACAATTCAATTTTGGTCAAAATAGGTCAACGTTTGACAAAAAAGTCATCTTCGGTATAAATGGTTAATTTCTGACCCAATGACCACTCCATTGACCCAATTCGTTAACTTCTGACAAAAATTCAATTTTGGTCAAAATAGTCAATTTTTGACCTATTGACCATTTTATCGACCTAATAAGTCAATCTTTGACTAAAAATTCAACTTTGGTCAAATTGGTCAATCCTCGACCCAATGACAAACCCATTGACCCAATAGGTCAACTTCTGACTAAAAAGTAAATTTTGGTCAAAATAGTTAATTATTGACTTAATGACCACCCATTGACCCAATAAGTCAACATTTAACAAAAGTCAATTTTTGACCTAATGACTAATTATTGACTCTGAGTGAGCCAATCTTTGACCACAAAGTCAACTTTGATCAATGGTCAATCCTTGACCCAATGACCAACACATTGACCCAATTGGTCAACTTTAGACCAAAAAGTCAACTTTGGACAAAACGATCAATCCTTGACCCAATGACCAACCCATTAGCCTTATAGGTCAACATTTGATCAAAAAGTCAATTTTGGTCAAAATAATCAATTTTTGAATTAACGACCAATTATTAACCCAATAAGTCAATCTCTGACCAAAAAGGTAATTTTTGTCAAAATGGTCAATCATTGACCCAATGACAATCCCATTGACCCTATAGGTCAATTTTTGACCAAAAAGTTTATTTTGGACAAAATAATCGATTTTCGACCTATCGACCACCCATAGATCCAATAGGTCAACTTTCGACCAAAAGTCAACTTTGGTCAAAATGAGCATTTTTTACCGAATGACCAACCCATAGATCCAATAGGATCACCTTTTGACTAAAACGTCATCTTTGGTAAAAATGGTTAATTCTTGACCTAAATACTAAATTATTGACTGAATAGGTCAACTTTTGACCAAAAAGTCAACTTTGGTCAAAATGGTCAATTTCGACCCAATGACCACCCCATTCACCTAATGGGTTAACTTTTGACCAAAAATTCAATTTTGGTCAAAATGGTTAATTTTGACCTAATGACCAATTATCGACCCAATAAGTCAATCTCGACCAAAAAGTCAACTTTGGTCAAAATGGTCAATCCTTAAACCAATGACTAAACTCTTTGACCTAATAGGTCAACTTTTGACCAAAAAGCCAATTTGGTTAAAATAAGTCAATTTTTGACCTAATGACCACCTATTGAACCTGATAGATCAACTCTTGACCAAAAAGTCAACTTTGGTCAAAATGGACAATTTTTGACCCAATTACCAACCCATTGAACCAATAGATCGACTTTTGACCAAAAAGTCATCTTTGGTCAAAATGGTCAATTCTTGACCTAATTACCAACTCATTGACCAAATAGGTCAACTTTTGACTAAAAAGTCAACTTTGGTCAAAATGGTCAATTTCTGACCAAATGACCACCCCGTTGACCCAATGGGTTAACTTTTGCTAAAAAATTCAATTTTGGTTAAAATAGTCAATTTTTCACCTAATGACCAATTATTGATCCAATGAGCCAATCTTTCGACCAAAAAGTCAACTTTGGTCAAAATGGTCAATCCTTGACCTCAATGAGACCCAATAGGTCAACTTTTTACCAAAAAGTCAATTTTAGTCAAAATAGCACAATTTTGACCTAATGACCACTCATCGACCCAATAGGTCAACTTTTGACCAAAAGTCAACTTTGGTCAAAATGGTCAATTTTTGACCTAATGACAAACCCATTGACCTAATAAGTCAACTTTTGACCAAAAAGTCAATTTTGGACAAAATAGTCAATTTTTGACCTAATGACCACCTATTGACCCAATATGTCAACTTTTGACTAAAAAGTAAACTTTAGTAAAAAAGGTTAATTTTTTACCCAATGACTAACCCATAGACCCAATAGGTCAACTTTTGACTAAAACATCTTCTTTGGTCAAAATAGTCAATTCTTGACCCAATTACCAACTCATTAACCAAATATGTCAACTTTTGACAAAAAAGTCAACTTTGGTCGAAATAATCGATTTCGACCCAATGACCACCCCGTTGACACAATGGGTTAACTTTTGATCAAAAATTTAATTCTAGTCAAAATAGTCAATTTTTGACCTAATGACCAATTATTTACCCAATAAGTCAATCTCTGACCAAATATTCAACTTTGGTCAAAATGGTCAATCCTTGAACCACCGATAAATTCATTGACCCTATAGGCCAACTTTTGACTACAAAGTCAATTTTGGTCAAAATAGTCAATTTTTGACCTAATGACCTCTCATTGACCCAATAGGTCAACTTTTGACCAAAAAGTCATATTTGGTCAAAATGGTTAATTCTTGACCCAATTACTAACTCATTGACCAAATAAGTCGACTTTTGACCAAAAAGTCAACTTTGGTCAAATCTGGTCAATTTCTGACCCAATGACCACCCCGTTGACCCATTGGTTTAACTTTTGATTAAAAATTCAATTTTGGCCAAGAAAGTCAATTTTTGACCAAAAATTCATCTTTCGTCAAAATGGTCAATTTCTGCCCCAATGACAACCCCGTTGAGCCAATGGGTTAGCTTTTGACAAACATTCAATTTTGGTCAAAATAGTCAATTTTTCACCTAATGTCCAATTATTGACCTAATAAGTCGATCTCTGACCAAAATGTCAACTTTGGTCAAAATAGTCAATCCTTGACCAAATGACAAACCCATTGACCCAATAAGTCAACTTTTTACCAAAAAGTCAATTTTAGTCAAACTAGTCAATTTTTTACCTAATGAACACCCATTGACCCAATAGGTCAACTTTTGACCAAAAAATCAACTTTGGTCAAAATGGTCAGTTTTTGACCCAATGTCAAACTCATTGACCCAATATATCAACTTTTGACCAAAAAGGCATCTTCAGTAAAATGGTCAACTCTTGACCCGATAAATAACTCATTTACCAAATAGATCGACATTTGACCAAAAAGTCGACTTTAGTTAAATGGACAATTTCGACCTAATGACCACCCCGTTAAACCAGATTAGGTTAAATTTTAACCAAAAATTCGAGTTTGGTCAAAATAGATCGACTTATGACCAAAAACTAACCTTTGGTAAAAACGGTCAATTTCTGACACAATGACTCTCGCTGACTAATAGGTAAACTTTTGACCAAAAATTCAATTTTAGTCAAATAGTTTATTTTTGACCTAATGACCAATTAATGACCCGATAAGTCAATCTTTGACCAAAAAGTCACCTTTGGTCAGAATGGTTAAAGCTTGACCCAATGACAAACCCAATGTCCCAATACGTCAACTTTTGACCAAAAAGTCAATTTTGGTTAAACTAGTCAATTTTTGACTTAATGGCCAATTATTGACCTAGTAAGCTAATCTCTAACCAAAAAGTCAACTTTGGTCAAAATGGTTAATCCTTCACCTAATGAACAACCCATTGACCCAATAGGTCAACTTTTGACCAAAAAGTCAACTTTGGTCAATTGATCAATCCTTGACCCAATGATCAACCCATTGGTCTAATAAGTTAACTTTTGACCAAAAAGTCAATTTTGGTTAAAATAATCAATATTTGAATTATTGACCAATTATTGACCCAATAAGTCAATCTCTGACCAAAAAGTCAACTTTGATCAAAATGTCAATCCTTGACCCAATGACAAACCATTTACCCAATAAGTCAACTTTTGACCTAAAAGTCAATTTTGGTCAAAATAGACAATTTTTGACCTAATGACCACCCATTGACCTAATAGGTCAACTTTTGACCAAAAATTCAACTTTGGTCAAAATGGTCAATTTTTGATCCAACGACCAACCCATTGACCCAATAGATCAACTTTTGACCAAAAAGTCAACTTTGGTCAAAATTGTCAATTTTTGACCCAATGACAAACACATTGACCCAAAATATCAACTTTTGACCAAAAAGTCATCTTCAGTAAAAATGATCAATTTTTGACCCAATTACTCGACTCATTTTTTAAATAGGTCAACTTTTGACCAAAAGTCAACTTTAGTCAAAATAGATAATTCGACTGATCAATGACCAATTCGTTCACCTGACGAGTTCACTTTTAACCAAAAATTTAATATTGGTCAAAATAGGTCAACTTATGACCAAAAAGTGATCTTTGGTCGAAATGATCAATTTCTGACCTAATGAGTTCTCAGTTAACCCGATGGGTTAATTTTTGACCAAAAACTCAATTTTGGTCAAAATAGTCAATTTTTGACCTAATGACCAATTATTCACCCAATTAGTCAATCTCTGACCAAAAAGTCAACTTTCGTTAGAATGGGCAATCCTTGACCCAATTAAAAACCCAACGACCCAATAGGTCAACCTTTGATCAAAAAGTAATTTTGGTCAAACTAGTCAATTTTTGACTTAATGACCAATTATTGACCTAGTAAGCCAATCTCTGACCAAAAAGTCAACTTTGGTCAAAATGGTTAATCCTTGACCCAATTACCAACCCCATAACCCAATAGGTCAACTTTTGACCTAAAAGTCAACTTTGGTCAAAATGATCAATCCTTGACCCAATGACCAACCCATTGGCCTAATAGGTCAACTTTTGACCAAAAAGTCAATTTTTATCAAAATAGTCAATTTTTGAATTATTGACCAATTATTGACCCAATAAGTCAATCTCAGACCAAAAAGTCAACTTTGGTCAAAATGGTCAATCCTTGACCCAATGACAAACTCATTGACCCAATAAGTCAACTTTTGACCAAAAAATAAATTTTGGTCAAAATGGTCAATTTTTGACCTAATAACCACCATTGACCTAATAGGCTAATTTTTGACCAAAAATTCAACTTTGGTCAAAATGGTCAATTTTTTACCTAATGACTAACCCGTTGAACCAAAAGATAAACTTTTGACTAAAAAGTCATCTTAGGTCAAAATGGTCAATTCTTGACCAAATAACCGACTCATTCCCGAAATAGGTCGGCCTTTGACCAAAAACTCAACTTTGGTCAAATGGTCGATTTCGACCCGATGACGACCCCGTTGACTCATTGAGTTAACTTTTAACTAATAATTCGATTTTGGTAAAAAAAGTCAATTTTTTACTTAATGACCAATTATTAACCCAATAAGTCAATCTCGACCGAAAAGTCGACTTTGGTCGAAATGGTCGATCCTTAACCCAAATAGAGTCGACTTTTAACCAAAAATTCAATTTTTGACCTAATAACCACCCATAGACCCAAAAGGTAAACTTTTGACCAAAAAGTCAACTTTGATCAAAATGGTCAATTTTTACCCAATGACTGACCCATAGACCTAATAGGTCGACTTTTGACTAAAACGTCATCTTTGGTCGATACGGTTAATTCTTGACCTGATTCCAACTCATTGACCAAATTGGTCAACTTTTGACCAAAAAGTCAACTTTAGTCAAAATGGTCATTTTCGGACCCAATGACCGCCCCGTTGGCCCAATGGGTTAAATTATGACCAAAAATTCAATTTTTGTAAAAATAGTCAATTTTTTACCTAAAGACCAATTATTGACCCAATAGGTCAATCTTTGAACAAAAAATCAACATTGGTCAAAATGAGTCGATCCATCGACCCAATGATAATCCCATTGACTCAATAGGTCAACTTTGACCAAAAAGTCGATTTTGGTCAAAAAGTCAATTTTTAACCTAATGACCACCCATTGACCCAATAGGTCGATTTTTGACTAAAAAGTTAACTTTAGGCAAAATGGTTAATTTTAATCTAATGACCAACCCATTGACCCAATAGATCAACTTCTAACCAAAAAGTCATCTTCGATCTAAATGGTCAATTCTTGACCCAATTACCAACTCATTGACCAAATAGGTGAACCTTTGAACAAAAAGTCAACTTTGGTCAAGATGGTCAATTTCTGACCCAATGACCACCCCGTTAACCCAATGGGTTAACTTTTGAACAAAAATTTAATTTTGGTAAAAATATGTCAACTTTTGACTAAAAATTCACCTTTCGTCAAAATGGTCAATTTCTGACACAATGACCACCTAGTTGACCCAATGGGTTAACTTTTGATAAAAAATTCAATTTTGGTCAAAATAGTTAATTTTTCACCTAATGACCAATTATTGACCCAAAAAGTCAATCTCTGACCAAAAAGTCCAGTTTGGTCAAAATGATCATTCCTTGACCAAATGACAAACCCATTGACCCAAAGGTCAACTTTTTACCAAAAAGTCAATTTTAGTCGAAATAAGTCGATTTTTGACTAATGACCACCTATCGACCCAATAGGTCAACTTTTGATCAAAGAGTCAACCTTGGTCAAAATGGTCGATTTTCGACCCAATGACAAACCCATTGACCCAATAGGTCGACTTTTGAGAAAAAGTCATCTTTGGTCAAAATGATCAATTTTTGACCCAATGACAAACCCATTGACTCAATATACCAACTTTTGACCAAAAAGTCATTTTCAGTAAAAATGTTCAATTCGTGACCCAATTACCAACTCATTGACCAATAGGTCAACTTTTGACCAAAAAATCATCTTTGGTCAAAATGGACAATTTCTAACCCAATGACCAGGGTGTTCACCCAATGGGTTAACTTTTAACCAACAATTCAATTTTGGTCAAAATAGGTCAACGTTTGAAAAAAAAGTCATCTTGGGTATAAATGGGTAATTTCGACCCAATGACCACTCCATTGACCTGATTCGTTAACTTCGACAAAAATTCGATTTTGGTCAAAATAGTCAATTTTTGACCAATTGACCAAATTATTGACCCAATAAGTCAATCTCTTACTAAAAAGTCAACTTTCGACTAAATGGTCAATCTTTGACCCAATGACCAACACACTGACCCAATAGGTCAACTTATGACTAAAAAGTAAATTTTGGTCAAAATAGTTAATTTTTGACTTAATGACCACCCATTGACCTAATAGGTCAACATTTAACAAAAAGTCAATTTTTGACCTAATGACTAATTATTGACCTAGGGAGCCAATCTTTGACCACAAAGTCAACTTTGATCAATGGTCAATCCTTGACCCAATGACCAACACATTGACCCAATTGGTCAACTTTGGACCAAAAAGTCAACTTTGGACAAAACGATCAATCCTTGACCCAATGACCGACCCATTAGCCTTATAGGTCGACATTTGATCAAAAAGTCAATTTTGGTCGAAATAATCAATTTTTGAATTAACGACCAATTATTAACCCAATAAGTCAATCTCTGACCAAAAAGGTAATTTTTGTCAAAATGGTCAATCATTGACCCAATGACAATCCCATTGACCCTATAGGTCAATTTTTGACCAAAAAGTTTATTTTGGACAAAATAGTCAATTTTTGACTCATTGACCACCCATAGACCCAATAGGTCAACTTTTGACCAAAAAGTCAACTTTGGTCAAAATGAGCATTTTTTTACCGAATGACCAACCCATAGATCCAATAGGACACCTTTTGACTAAAACGTCATCTTTGGTAAAAATGGTTAATTCTTGACCTAAATACTAAATTATTGACCAAATAGAGTCAACTTTTGACCAAAATGTCAACTTTGGTAAAAAATGGTCAATTTCTGACCCAATGACCACCCCATTCACCTAATGGGTTAACTTTTGACCAAAAATTCAATTTTGGTCAAAATGGTTAATTTTTGACCTAATGACTAATTATTGACCCAATAAGTCAATCTTCGACCAAAAGTCGACTTTGGTCAAAATGGTCGATCCTTAAACCAATGACAAACTCTTTGACCCAATAGGTCAACTTTTGACCAAAAAGCCAATTTGGTTAAAATAGTCAATTTTTGACCTAATGACCACCTATTGACCCAATAGGTCAACTTTTGACCAAAAAGTCAACTTTGGTCAAAATGGACAATTTTTGACCCAATTACCAACCCATTGAACCAATAGATCGACTTTTGACCAAAAAGTCATCTTTAGTCAAAATGGTCGATTCTTGACCTAATTACCAACTCATTGACCAAATAGAGTCGACTTTTGACTAAAAAGTCGACTTTGGTCAAAATGGTCGATTTCGACAAATGACCACCCCGTTGACCTAATGGGTTAACTTTTGCTAAAAATTCAATTTTGGTCAAAATAGTCAATTTTTGACCTAATGACCGATTATTGACCCAGTAAGCCAATCTTTGACCAAAAGTCAACTTTGGTCGAAATGGTCGATCCTTGACCTAATGAGACCCAATAGGTCGACTTTTTGCCAAAAAGTCAATTTTAGTCGAAATAGACAATTTTGACCTAATGACCACTCATTGACCCGATAGGTCGACTTTTGACCAAAAAGTCGACTTTGGTCAAAATTGTCGATTTTTAACCCGATGACAAACCCATTGACCCGATAGGTCGACTTTTGACCAAAAGTCGATTTTGGACAAAATAGTCGATTTTTGACCTAATGACCACCGATTGACCTAATATGTCGACTTTTGACTAAAAAGTAAACTTTAGTAAAAAAGGTTAATTTTTTACCCAATGACTAACCCATAGACCCAATAGGTCGACTTTTGACTAAAACATCTTATTTAGTCGAAATAGTCGATTCTTGACCCAGATTACCAACTCATTAACCAAATATGTCAACTTTTGACAAAAAAGTCGACTTTGGTCGAAATAGTCGATTTCGACCCAATGACCACCCCGATTGACACAATGGGTTAACTTTTGATCAAAAATTTAATTCTAGTCGAAATAGTCGATTTTTGACCTAATGACCAATTGTTACCCAATAAGTCGATCTCGACCAAATATTCGACTTTGGTCGAAATGGTCGATCCTTGAACCACTCGATAAATTCATTGACCCTATAGAGCGACTTTTGACTACAAAGTCAATTTTGGTCAAAATAGTCAATTTTTGACCTAATGACCTCTCATTGACCCAATAGGTCAACTTTTGACCAAAAAGTCATATTTGGTCAAAATGGTTAATTCTTGACCCAATTACTAACTCATTGACCAAATAAGTCGACTTTTGACCAAAAAGTCAACTTTGGTCAAATCTGGTCAATTTCTGACCCAATGACCACCCCGTTGACCCATTGGTTTAACTTTTGATTAAAAATTCAATTTTGGCCAAGAAAGTCAATTTTTGACCAAAAATTCATCTTTCGTCAAAATGGTCGATTTACGCCAATGATGACCCAGTTGAGCCAATGGGTTAGCTTTTGACAAACATTCGATTTTGGTCGAAATAGTCGATTTTTCACCTAATGTCCAATTATTTACCTAATAAGTCGATCTCGACCAAAATGTCGACTTTGGTCGAAATAGTCAATCCTTGACCAAATGACAAACCCATTGACCCAATAAGTCGACTTTTTACCAAAAAGTCAATTTTAGTCAAACTAGTCGATTTTTGACCTAATGACCACCCATTGACCCAATAGGTCAACTTTTGACCAAAAAATCAACTTTGGTCAAAATGGTCAGTTTTTGACCCAATGTCAAACTCATTGACCCAATATATCAACTTTTGACCAAAAAGGCATCTTCAGTAAAATGGTCAACTCTTGACCCAATAAATAACTCATTTACCAAATAGGTCAACATTTGACCAAAAAGTCAGCTTTAGTTAAATGGACGATTTCGACCCATGACCACCCGTTAACTCGGTGGGTTAAATTTTAACCAAAAATTCAAGTTTGGTCAAAATAGATCGACTTATGACCAAAAACTAACCTTTGGTAAAAACGGTCGATTTCGACATGATGACCCCCAGTTAACCCGATAGGTAAACTTTTGACCAAAAATTCAATTTTAGTCAAATAGTTTATTTTTACCTAATGACCGATTAATGACCCGATAAGTCGATCTTTAACCAAAAAGTCGCCTTTGGTCGAGAATGGTTAAAGCTTGACCCAATGACAAACCCGATGTCCCGATACGTCGACTTTTGACCAAAAAGTCGATTTTGGTTAAACTGGTCGATTTTGACTTAATGGCCGATTATTGACCTAGTAAGCTAATCTCTAACCAAAAGTCGACTTTGGTCAAAATGGTTAATCCTTCACCTAATGAACAACCCATTGACCCGATAGGTCGACTTTTGACCAAAAGTCGACTTTGGTCGATTGATCGATCCTTGACCCGTGACCCGACCCATTGCCCTAATAGGTCGACTTTTGACGAAAAAGTCGATTTTGGTCAAAATAGTCGATTTTTGAGTTATTGACCAATTATTGACCCAATAAGTCGATCTCGGACCAAAAATTCAACTTTGGTCGAAATGATCGATCCTTGACCCAATGACAAAACCATTTACCCGATAAGTCGACTTTTGACCTAAAAGTCGATTTTGGTCGAAATAGACGATTTCTGACCTAATGACCACCCATTGACCTAATAGGTCGACTTTTGACCAAAAATTCAACTTTGGTCGAAATGGTCGATTTTGATCAACGACCAGACCCATTGACCCAATAGATCGACTTTTGACCGAAAAGTCGACTTTGGTCGAAAATTGTCGATTTTGACCTAATGATGAAACACATTGACCCAAAATATCAACTTTTGACCAAAAGTCATCTTCGAGTAAAAATGATCAATTTTTGACCCAATTACCAACTCATTTTTTAAATAGGTCGGCTTTTGACCAAAAGTCGACTTTGGTCGAAATAGATAATTTCGACCCAATGACCATGCCAGTTCACCTGACGAGTTCACTTTTAACCAAAAATTTAATATTGGTCGAAATAGGTCGACTTATGACCAAAAAGTGATCTTTGGTCAAAATGATCAATTTCGACCCAATGGTCCCACCGATTAACCCGATGGGTTAATTTTTGACAAAAAACTCGATTTTGGTCAAAATAGTCGATTTTGACCTAATGACCGATTATTCACCCAATTAGTCGATCTCCGACCAAAAAGTCAACTTTCGTTAGAATGGGCAATCCTTGACCCGATTAAAAACCCAACGACCCGATAGATCGACCTTTGATCGAAAAGTAATTTTGGTCGAACTAGTCGATTTTTGACTTAATGACCGATTATTGACCTAGTAAGCCGATCTGCGACCAAAAGTCGACTTTGGTCAAAATGGTTAATCCTTGACCCGATTACCAACCCCATAACCCAATAGGTCGACTTTTGACCAAAAAGTCAACTTTGGTCAAAATGATCTATCCTTGACCCAATGACCAACCCATTGGCCTAATAGGTCAACTTTTGACCAAAAAGTCAATTTTTGTCAAAATAGTCAATTTTTGAATTATTGACCAATTATTGACCCAATAAGTCAATCTCAGACCAAAAAGTCAACTTTGGTCAAAATGGTCAATCCTTGACCCAATGACAAACTCATTGACCCAATAAGTCAACTTTTGACCAAAAAATAAATTTTGGTCAAAATGGTCAATTTTTGACCTAATAACCACCATTGACCTAATAGGCTAATTTTTGACCAAAAATTCAACTTTGGTCAAAATGGTCAATTTTTTACCCAATGACCAACCCATTGACCAATAGATAAACTTTTGACTAAAAAGTTATCTTTGGTCAAAATGGTCAATTCTTGACCAAATAACCAACTCATTCCCCAAATAGGTCAACCTTTGACCAAAAACTCAACTTTGGTCCAAATGGTCAATTTCTGACCCAATGACAACCCCGTTGACTCATTGAGTTAACTTTTAACTAATAATTCAATTTTTGTAAAAAAGTCGATTTTTTACTTAATGACCGATTATTAACCCAATAAGTCGATCTCGATCGAAAAGTCGA
This sequence comes from Papilionanthe hookeriana x Papilionanthe teres, assembly GCA_022702705.1. Lineage (NCBI taxonomy): Eukaryota > Viridiplantae > Streptophyta > Magnoliopsida > Asparagales > Orchidaceae > Papilionanthe > Papilionanthe hookeriana x Papilionanthe teres. The sequence continues at coordinate 19,827,703 of CM040438.1, forward strand.
CTTTGGTCAAAATGGTCGATCCTTAACCAAATAGGTCAACTTTTAACCAAAAATTCAATTTTTGACCTAATAACCACCCATAGACCCAAAAGGTAAACTTTTGACCAAAAAGTCAACTTTGGTCAAAATGGTCGATTTTTTACCCAATGACCAACCCATAGACCTAATAGAGTCGACTTTTGACTAAAACGTCATCTTTGGTCGATACGGTTAATTCTTGACCCGATTCTAGCTGATTAACCAAATTGGTCAACTTTTGACCAAAAAGTCAACTTTAGTCAAAATGGTCATTTTCGGACCCAATGACCGCCCCGTTGGCCCAATGGGTTAAATTATGACCAAAACTTCAATTTTTGTAAAAATAGTCAATTTTTTACTTAAAGACCAATTATTGACCCAATAGGTCAATCTTTGAACAAAAAATCAACATTGGTCAAAATGGTCAATCCATGACCAATGATAATCCCATTGACCTAATAGGTCAACTTTGACCAAAAGTCGATTTTGGTCGAAAAAGTCGATTTTTAACCTAATGACCACCCATTGACCCAATAGGTCGATTTTTGACTAAAAAGTTAACTTTAGTCGAAATGGTTAATTTTGACCCGATGACCGACCCATTGACCCAATAGATCAACTTCAACCAAAAAGTCATCTTCGATCTAAATGGTCGATTCTTGACCCAATTACCAACTCATTGACCAAATAGAGTGAACCTTTGAACAAAAAGTCAACTTTAGTCAAGATGGTCGATTTCGACCCAATGATCACCCCGTTAACCCAATGGGTTAACTTTTGAACAAAAATTTAATTTTGGTAAAAATATGTCAACTTTTGACTAAAAATTCACCTTTCGTCAAAATGGTCAATTTCTGACACAATGACCACCTAGTTGACCCAATGGGTTTACTTTTGATAAAAAATTCAATTTTGGTCAAAATAGTTAATTTTTCACCTAATGACCAATTATTGACCCAAAAAGTCAATCTCGACCAAAAAGTCCGGTTTGGTCAAAATGATCATTCCTTGACCAAATGACAAATCCATTGACCCAAAGGTCAACTTTTTACCAAAAAGTCAATTTTAGTCAAAATAGTCAATTTTTGACCTAATGACCACCCACTGACCCAATAGGTCAACTTTTAATCAAAGAGACAACCTTGGTCAAAATGGTCAATTTTTGGCCCAATGACCAACCCATTGACCCAATAGGTCAACTTTTGAGAAAAAAGTCATCTTTGGTCAAAATGATCAATTTTTGACCCAATGACAAACCCATTGACTCAATATACCAACTTTTGACCAAAAAGTCATTTTCGATAAAAATGATCAATTCGTGACCCAATTACCGACTCATTGACCAATAAGTCGACTTTTGACAAAAAATCATCTTTGGTCAAAATGGACGATTTAACTTGATGACTGAGGTGTTCACGCGATGGGTTAACTTTTAACCAACAATTCAATTTTGGTCAAAATAGGTCAACGTTTGAAAAAAAAGTCATCTTGGGTATAAATGGGTAATTTCTGACCCAATGACCACTCCATTGACCCAATTCGTTAACTTCTGACAAAAATTCAATTTTGGTCAAAATAGTCAATTTTTGACCAATTGACTAAATTATTGACCCAAAAAGTCAATCTCTTACTAAAAAGTCAACTTTGGTCAAAATGGTCAATCCTTGACCCAATGACAAACCCATTGACTCAATAGGTCAACTTATGACTAAAAAGTAAATTTTGGTCAAAATAGTTAATGTTTGACTTAATGACCACCCATTGACCTAATAGGTCAACATTTGACCAAAAAGTCAATTTTTGACCTAATGACTAATTATTGACCTAGGGAGCCAATCTTTGACCACAAAGTCAACTTTGATCAATGGTCAATCCTTGACCCAATGACCAACACATTGACCCAATTGGTCAACTTTAGACCAAAAAGTCAACTTTGGACAAAACGATCAATCCTTGACCCAATGACCAACCCATTAGCCTTATAGGTCGACATTTGATCAAAAAGTCGATTTTGGTCAAAATAATCAATTTTTGAATTAACGACCAATTATTAACCCAATAAGTCAATCTCTGACCAAAAAGGTAATTTTTGTCAAAATGGTCAATCATTGACCCAATGACAATCCCATTGACCCTATAGGTCAATTTTTGACCAAAAAGTTTATTTTGGACAAAATAGTCAATTTTTGACCTATTGACCACCCATAGACCCAATAGGTCAACTTTTGACCAAAAAGTCAACTTTGGTCAAAATGAGCATTTTTTTACCGAATGACCAACCCATAGATCCAATAGGACACCTTTTGACTAAAACGTCATCTTTGGTAAAAATGGTTAATTCTTGACCTAAATACTAAATTATTGACCAAATAGGTCAACTTTTGACCAAAATGTCAACTTTGGTAAAAAATGGTCAATTTCTGACCCAATGACCACCCCATTCACCTAATGGGTTAACTTTTGACCAAAAATTCAATTTTGGTCAAAATGGTTAATTTTTGACCTAATGACTAATTATTGACCCAATAAGTCAATCTCTGACCAAAAAGTCAACTTTGGTCAAAATGGTCAATCCTTAAACCAATGACAAACTCTTTGACCCAATAGGTCAACTTTTGACCAAAAAGCCAATTTGGTTAAAATAGTCAATTTTGACCTAATGACCACCTATTGACCCAATAGGTCAACTTTTGACCAAAAAGTCAACTTTGGTCAAAATGGACAATTTTTGACCCAATTACCAACCCATTGAACCAATAGATCGACTTTTGACCAAAAAGTCATCTTTGGTCAAAATGGTCAATTCTTAACCTAATTACCAACTCATTGACCAAATAGGTCAACTTTTGACTAAAAAGTCAACTTTGGTCAAAATGGTCAATTTCTGACCAAATGACCAACCCGTTGACCCAATGGGTTAACTTTTGCTAAAAAATTCAATTTTGGTTAAAATAGTCAATTTTTCACCTAATGACCAATTAATGACCCAGTAAGCCAATCTCTGACCAAAAAGTCAACTTTGGTCAAAATGGTCAATCCTTGACCTAATGAGACCCAATAGGTCAACTTTTTACCAAAAAGTCAATTTTAGTCAAAATAGACAATTTTGACCTAATGACCACTCATTGACCCAATAGGTCAACTTTTGACCAAAAAGTCAACTTTGGTCAAAATTGTTAATTTTTAACCCAATGACAAACCCATTGACCCAATAGGTCAACTTTTGACCAAAAAGTCAATTTTGGACAAAATAGTCAATTTTTGACCTAATGACCACCCATTGACCCAATATGTCAACTTTTGACTAAAAAGTAAACTTTAGTAAAAAAGGTTAATTTTTTACCCAATGACTAACCCATTGACCCAATAGGTCAACTTTTGACTAAAACATCTTCTTTGGTCAAAATAGTCAATTCTTGACCCAATTACCAACTCATTAACCAAATATGTCAACTTTTGACAAAAAAGTCAACTTTGGTCGAAATAGTCAATTTCTGACCCAATGACCACCCCGTTGACACAATGGGTTAACTTTTGATCAAAAATTTAATTCTAGTCAAAATAGTCAATTTTTGACCTAATGACCAATTATTTACCCAATAAGTCGATCTCCGACCAAATATTCGACTTTGGTCAAAATGGTCAATCCTTGAACCACCGATAAATTCATTGACCCTATAGGCCAACTTTTGATCACAAAGTCAATTTTGGTCAAAATAGTCAATTTTTGACCTAATGACCTCTCATTGACCCAATAGGTCAACTTTTGACCAAAAAGTCATATTTGGTCAAAATGGTTAATTCTTGACCCAATTACCAACTCATTGACCAAATAAGTCAACTTTTGACCAAAAAGTCAACTTTGGTCAAAACTGGTCAATTTCTGACCCAATGACCACCCCGTTGACCCATTAGGTTAACTTTTGACTAAAAATTCAATTTTGGCCAAGAAAGTCAATTTTTGACCAAAAATTCATCTTTCATCAAAATGGTCAATTTCTGCCCCAACGACAACACCGTTGACCCAATGGGTTAGCTTTTGACAAACATTCAATTTTGGTCAAAATAGTCAATTTTTCACCTAATGTCCAATTATTGACCTAATAAGTCAATCTCGACCAAAATGTCAACTTTGGTCAAAATAGTCGATCCTTGACCAAATGACAAACCCATTGACCCAATAAGTCAACTTTTTACCAAAAAGTCAATTTTAGTCAAACTAGTCAATTTTTGTCAAACTAGTCAATTTTTTACCTAATGACCACCCATTGACCCAATAGGTCAACTTTTGACCAAAAAATCAACTTTGGTCAAAATGGTCCGTTTGACCCAATGTAAAACTCATTGACCCAATATATCAACTTTTGACCAAAAAGGCATCTTCAGTAAAATGGTCAATTCTTGACCCAATTACCAACTCATTTACCAAATAGGTCAACATTTGACCAAGAAGTCTGCTTTAGTTTAAATGGACAATTTCTGACCCAATGACCACCCCGTTAACCCAGTGGGTTAAATTTTAACCAAAAATTCAAGTTTGGTCAAAATAGGTCAACTTAAGACCAAAAACTAACCTTTGGTAAAAACGGTCAATTTCGACACAATGACCCCCCCCACGTTAACCCAATAGGTAAACTTTTGACCAAAAATTCAATTTTAGTCAAATAGTTAATTTTTGACCTAATGACCAATTAATGACCCAATAAGTCAATCTCTGACCAAAAAGTCACCTTTTGTCGGAATGGTTAAAAGCTTGACCTAATGACAAACCCGACGACCCAATACGTCGACTTTTGACCAAAAAGTCAATTTTGGTCAAACTAGTCAATTTTCGACTTAATGGCCGATTATTGACCTAGTAAGCTAATCTCTGACCAAAAAGTCAACTTTGGTCAAAATGGTTAATCCTTCACCTAATGAACAACCCATTGACCCAATAGGTCAACTTTTGACCAAAAAGTCAACTTTGGTCAATTGATCAATCCTTGACCCAATGACCAACCCATTGCCCTAATAGGTCAACTTTTGACGAAAAAGTCAATTTTGGTCAAAATAGTCAATTTTTGAGTTATTGACCAATTATTGACCCAATAAGTCAATCTCAGACCAAAAAGTCAACTTTGGTCAAAATGATCAATCCTTGACCCAATGACAAAACCATTGACCCAATAAGTCAACTTTTCACCTAAAAGTCAATTTTGGTCAAAATAGATAATTTTTGACCTAATGACCATCCATTGACCTAATAGGTCAACTTTTGACCAAAAATTCAACTTTGGTCAAAATGGTCAATTTTTGATCCAACGACCAACCCATTGACCCAATAGGTCAACTTTTGACCAAAAAGTCAACTTTGGTCAAAATTGTCAATTTTTGACCCAATGACAAACACATTGACCCAATATATCAACTTTTGACCAAAAAGTCATCTTCAGTAAAAATGATCAATTCTTAACCCAATTACCAACTCATTTTTTAAATAGGTCAGCTTTTGACCAAAAAGTCAACTTTAGTTAAAATGGATAATTTCTGAGCCAATGACCACCCCGTTCACCCAACGGGTTCACTTTTAACCAAAAATTTAATATTGGTCAAAATAGGTCAACTTATGACGAAAAAGTGATCTTTGGTTAAAATGGTCAATTTTTGACCTAATGCTCCCCCCATTAACCCGATGGGTTAACTTTTGACCAAAAACTCAATTTTGGTCAAAATAGTCAATTTTTGACCTAATGACCAATTATTCACCCAATAAGTCAATCTCTGACCAAAAAGTCAACTTTCGACAGAATGGTCGATCCTTGACCCGATAATGAACCCGACGACCGTAGAGTCGACCTTTGATCAAAAAGTAATTTTGGTCAAACTAGTCAATTTTTAACTTAATGACCAATTATTGACCTAGTAAGCCAATCTCTGACCAAAAAGTCAACTTTGGTCAAAATGGTTAATCCTTGACCCAATTACCAACCCCTTAACCTAATAGGTCAACTTTTGACCTAAAAGTCAACTTTGGTCAAAATGATCAATCCTTGACCCAATGACCAACCCATTGGCCTAATAGGTCAACTTTTGACCAAAATGTCAATTTTTATCAAAATAGTCAATTTTTGAATTATTGACCAATTATTGACCCAATAAGTCAATCTCTGACCAAAAAGTCAACTTTGGTCAAAATGGTCAATCCTTGACCCAATGACAAACTCATTGACCCAATAAGTCAACTTTTGACCAAAAATCAATTTTGGTCAAAATGGTCAATTTTTGACCTAATAACCACCATTGACCTAATAGGCCAATTTTTGACCAAAAATTCAACTTTGGTCAAAATGGTCAATTTTTTACCCAATGACCAACCCATTGACCAATAGATAAACTTTTGACTAAAAAGTCATCTTTGGTCAAAATGGTCAATTCTTGACCAAATAACCAACTCATTGCCCAAATAGGTCAACCTTTGACCAAAAACTCAACTTTGGTCCAAATGGTCAATTTCTGACCCAATGACAACCCCGTTGACTCATTGAGTTAACTTTTAACTAATAATTCAATTTTGGTCAAAAAAAGTCAATTTTTGACTTAAAGACCAATTATTAACCCAATAAGTCAATCTCTGACCGAAAAGTCAACTTTGGTCAAAATGGTCAATCCTTAACCAAATAGGTCAACTTTTAACCAAAAATTCAATTTTTGACCTAATAACCACCCATAGACCCAAAAGGTAAACTTTTGACCAAAAAGTCAACTTTGGTCAAAATGGTCAATTTTTTACCCAATGACCAACCCATAGACCTAATAGGTCAACTTTTGACTAAAACGTCATCTTTGGTCAATATGGTCAATTCTTGACCCAATTCCCAACTCATTGACCAAATTGGTCAACTTTTGACCAAAAAGTCAACTTTGGTCAAAATGGTCATTTTCGGACCCAATGACCGCCCCGTTGACCCAATGGGTTAACTTTTGACCAAAAATTCAATTTTGGTAAAAATAGTCAATTTTTGACCTAAAGACCAATTATTGACCCAATAAGTCAATCTTTGAACAAAAAATCAACTTTGGTCAAAATGGTCAATCCATGACCAAATGATAACCCCATTGACCTAATAGGTCAACTTTGACCAAAAAGTCAATTTTGGTCAAAAAAGTCAATTTTTGACCTAATGACCACCCATTGACCCAATAGGTCAATTTTTGACTAAAAAGTTAACTTTAGTCAAAATGGTCAATTTTTGACCCAATGACCAACCCATTGACCCAATAGATCAACTTCTAACCAAAAAGTCATCTTCGATCTAAATGGTCAATTCTTGACCCAATTACCAACTCATTGACCAAATAGGTCAACCTTTGAACAAAAAGTCAACTTTGGTCAAAATGGTCAATTTCTGACCCATGACCACCCCGTTAACCCAATGGGTTTAACTTTTGAACAAAAATTTAATTTTGGTAAAAATATGTCAACTTTTGACTAAAAATTCATCTTTCGTCAAAATGGTCAATTTCTGACACAATGACCACCTAGTTGACCCAATGGGTTAACTTTTGATAAAAAATTCAATTTTGGTCAAAATAGTTAATTTTTCACCTAATGACCAATTATTGACCCAAAAAGTCAATCTCTGACCAAAAAGTCCAGTTTGGTCAAAATGATCATTCCTTGACCCAATGACAAACCCATTGACCCAAAGGTCAACTTTTTACCAAAAAGTCAATTTTAGTCAAAATAGTCAATTTTTGACCTAATGACCACCCATTGACCCAATAGGTCAACTTTTGACCAAAAAGTCAACTTTGGTCAAAATGGTCAATTTTTGGCCCAATGACCAACCCATTGACCCAATAGGTCAACTTTTGAGAAAAAAGTCATCTTTGGTCAAAATGATCAATTTTTGACCCAATGACAAACCCATTGACTCAATATACCAACTTTTGACCAAAAAGTCATTTTCAGTAAAAATGTTCAATTCGTGACCCAATTACCAACTCATTGACCAAATAGGTCAACTTTTGACCAAAAAGTGAACTTTGGTCAAAATGGACAATTTCTAACCCAATGACTAGGGTGTTCACCAGTGGGTTAACTTTTAACCAACAATTCAATTTTGGTTAAAATAGGTCAACGTTTGACAAAAAAGTCATCTTCGGTATAAATGGTTAATTTCTGACCCAATGACCACTCCATTGACCCAATTCGTTAACTTCTGACAAAAATTCAATTTTGGTCAAAATAGTCAATTTTTGACCAATTGACCAAATTATTGACCCAAAAAGTCAATCTCTTACTAAAAAGTCAACTTTGGTCAAAATGGTCAATCCTTGACCCAATGACAAACCCATTGACCCAATAGGTCAACTTTTGACTAAAATGTAAATTTTGGTCAAAATAGTTAATTTTTGACTTAGTGACCACCCATTGACCTAATATGTCAACTTTTGACCAAAAAGTCAATTTTTGACCTAATGACTAATTATTGACCTAGTGAGCCAATCTTTGACCACAAAGTCAACTTTGGTCAATGGTCAATCCTTGACCCAATGACCAACACATTGACCCAATTGGTCAACTTTAGACCAAAAAGTCAACTTTGGACAAAACGATCAATCCTTGACCCAATGACCAACCCATTAGCCTTATAGGTCAACATTTGATCAAAAAGTCAATTTTGGTCAAAATAATCAATTTTTGAATTAACGACCAATTATTAACCCAATAAGTCAATCTCTGACCAAAAAGTTAATTTTTGTCAAAATGGTCAATCATTGACCCAATGACAAACCCATTGACCCTATAGGTCAACTTTTGACCAAAAAGTTTATTTTGGACAAAATAGTCAATTTTTGACCTAATGACCACCCATAGATCCAATAAGTCAACTTTTGACCAAAAAGTCAACTTTGGTCAAAATGGGCAATTTTTTACCCAATGACCAACCCATAGATCCAATAGGTCACCTTTTGACTAAAACGTCATCTTTGGTCAAAATGGTTAATTCTTGACCTAAATACCAAATCATTGACCAAATAGGTCAACTTTTGACCAAAATGTCAACTTTGGTCAAAATGGTCAATTTTTGACCCAATGACTAATAATTGACCCAATAAGTCAATCTTCGACCAAAAAGTCAACTTTGGTCAAAATGGTCAATCCTTCGAACCAATGACGAACTCTCCGACCAAGAAGTCAACTTTGGTCAGAACGGTCAATTCGACCTAATGACCACCCCGTTGACCCATCGGATTAACTTCGACTAAAAATTCAATTTTGCCAAAAAGTCAATTTTTGACCAAAAATTCATCTTTCATCAAAATGGTCAATTTCTGCCCCAACGACAACCCCGTTGACCCAATGGGTTAGCTTTTGACAAACATTCAATTTTGGTCAAAATAGTCAATTTTTCACCTAATGTCCAATTATTGACCTAATAAGTCAATCTCTGACCAAAAAGTCAACTTTGGTCAAAATAGTCAATCCTTGACCAAATGACAAACCCATTGACCCAATAAGTCAACTTTTTTTCCAAAAAGTTAATTTTAGTCAAAATAGTCAATTTTTGACCTAATGACCACCCATTGACCCAATAGGTCAACTTTTGACCAAAAAATCAACTTTGGTCAAAATGGTCAGTTTTTGACCCAATGTCAAACTCATTGACCCAATATATCAACTTTTGACCAAAAAGGCATCTTCAGTAAAATGGTCAATTCTTGACCCAATTACCAACTCATTTACCAAATAGGTCAACATTTGACTAAAAAGTCAGCTTTAGTTAAAATGGACAATTTCTGACCCAATGACCACCCCGTTAACCCAGTGGGTTAAATTTTAACCAAAAATTCAAGTTTGGTCAAAATAGGTCAACTTATGACCAAAAACTAACCTTTGGTAAAAAAGGTCAATTTCTGACACAATGACCCCCCCCCCCCCCCGTTAACCCAATGGGTAAACTTTTGACCAAAAATTCAATTTTAGTCAAATAGTTAATTTTTGACCTAATGACCAATTAATGGCCCAATAAGTCAATCTCTGACCAAAAAGTCAGCTTTGGTCAGAATGGTTAAAGCTTGACCCAATGACAAACCCAATGACCCAATACGTCAACTTTTGACCAAAAAGTCAATTTTGGTCAAACTAGTCAATTTTTGACTTAATGACCAATTATTGACCTAGTAAGCCAATCTTTGACCAAAAAGTCAACTTTGGTCAAAATGGTTAATCCTTCACCTAATGAACAACCCATCGACCCAATAAGTCAACTTTTGACCAAAAAGTCAACTTTGGTCAATTGATCAATCTCGACCCAATGACCAACCCATTGCCCTAATAGGTCAACTTTGACGAAAAAGTCAATTTTGGTCAAAATAATCAATTTTTGAGTTATTGACCAATTATTGACCCAATAAGTCAATCTCCGACCAAAAAGTCAACTTTGGTCAAAATGATCAATCCTTGACCCAATGACAAAACCATTGACCCAATAAGTCAACTTTTGACCTAAAAGTCAAATTTGGTCAAAATAGACAATTTTTGACCTAATGACCACCCATTGACCTAATAGGTCAACTTTTGACCAAAAATTCAACTTTGGTCAAAATGGTCAATTTTTGATCCAACGACCAACCCATTGACCCAATAAATCAACTTTTGACTAAAAAGTCATCTTTGGTCAAAATGATCAATTCTTGACCCAATTACCAACTCATTGGCCAAATAGGTCAACCTTTGACCAAAAACAAAGCTTCAATCCAAATGGTCAATTTCTGACCCAATGACAACCTCGTTGACTCATTGGGTTAAATTTTGATTAAAAATTCAATTTTGGTCAAAATGTCAATTTTTGAGCTAATAACTAATTATTAACCCAATAAGTCAATCTCTGACCAAAAAGTCAACTTTGGTCAAAATGGTAAATCCTTAACCCAATAGGTCAACTTCTAACCAAAAAGTCAATTTTGGATAAAATAGTCTATTTTTGACCTAATGACCACCCATAAACCCAAAAGGTAAACTTTTGACAAAAAAGTCAACTTTGGTCAAATTGGTTAATTTTTGACCTAATGAACACCCATTTACCCAATAGGTCAACATTTAACCAAGAAGTTAACTTTGGTCAAAATGGTCAATTTTTACCCAACGACCAACCCATTGACCCAATAGATCAACTTCTGACCAAAAAGTCATCTTCATTCTAAATGGTCAATTCTTGACCTAATTACCAACTCATTGACCAAATAGGTCAACCTTTGACCAAAAAGTCAACTTTGGTTAAAATGGTCATTTCGACCTAATGACTCACCCCGTTGACCCAATGAGTTAACTTTTCGACCAAAATTCGATTTCGACCCAATAACTACCTCGTCAACCTAATGGGAAAACTTTTGATAAAAAAATCAATTTTGGTCAAAATAGTCAATTTTTCACCTAATGACCAATTATTGGCCCAAAAAGTCAATCTCTGACCAAAAAGTCAAGTTTAGTCAAAATGATCATTCCTTGGCCCAATGACCAACCCATTGACCCAAAGGTCAACTTTTTACCAAAAAGTCAATTTTAGTCAAAAGTACCAAAAAGTCAACTTTGATCAAAATGAGTCAATATTATACCAATGACAAACCCATCGATCCAATATGTCAACTTTTGACCAAAAGTCATCTTCAGAAAAATTAATTTGGTCAAAAAATGCAATTTTTGACCTAATGACCAATTATTAACCCAATAAGTCAATCTCTGACCAAAAAGTTAACTTTGGTCAAAATGGTCAATCCTTGACCCAACAGGTCAACTTTTGACCAAAAAGTCAATTTTGGACAAAATAGTCAATTTTTGACCTAATGACCACCCATAGACCCAATATGTCAACTTTTGACTAAAAAGTAAACTTTGGTCAAAATGGTTAATTTTTTATCCAATGACCAACCCATAGACCCAATAGGTCAACTTTTGACTAAAACTTCATCTTTGGTCAAAATGGTCAATTCTTGACCCAATTACCAACTCATTAACCAAATATGTCAACTTTGGTCGAAATGGTCAATTTCTGACCCAATGACCACCCCGTTGACACATTGGGTTAACTTTTGACCAAAAATTCAATTTTAGTCAAAATAGTCAATTTTTGACCTAATGACCAATTATTGACCCAATAAGTCAATCTCTGACCAAAAATTCAACTTTGGTCAAAATGGTCAATACTTGAACCATTGTAAACCCATTGACCCTATAGGCCAACTTTTAACCACAAAGTCAATTATGTTCAAAATAGTCAATTTTTGACCAAATGACCTCTCATTTACCCAATAGATCAACTTTTGACCAAAAGTCATCTTTTGTCAAAATGGTCAATTCTTGACCCAATTACCAACTCATTGACCAAATAAGTTAACTTTTGACCAAAAAGTCAACTTTGGTCAAAATGGTCAATTTTCGACCCAATGACCACCCCGTTGACCCATTGGGTTAACTTTTGACGAAAAATTCAATTTTGGTCAAAAAGTCTATTTTTGACCAAAAATTCATCTTTCATCAAAATGGTCAATTTCCGGCCCAATGACAACCCCGTTGACCTAATGGGTTAGCTTTTAACAAAACATTCAATTTCGGTCAAAATAGTCAATTTTTCACCTAATGTCCAATTATTGACCTAATAAGTGAATCTCTGACCAAAAGTCAACTTTAGTCAAAATGATCAATCCTTGACCAAATGACAAACTCATTGGCCCAATAAGTCAACTTTTGACCAAAAACTCAATTTTAGTCAAAATAGTCAATTTTTGACCTAATGACCACCCATTGACCCAATAGGTCAACTTTTGACCAAAAAATCAACTTTGATCAAAATGGTCAGTTTTTGACCCAATGACAAACTCATTGACCCAATATATCAACTTTTGACCAAAAAGGCATCTTCAATAAAATGGTCAATTCTTGACCCAATTACCAACTCATTTACCAAATAGGTCAACATTTGACCAAAAAGTCAACTTTAGTCAAAATGGACAATTTCTGACCCAATAACCACCCTGTTCACCCAGTGGATCAAAATTTTAACCAAAAATTCAATTTTGGTCAAAATAGGTCAACTTATGACCAAAAAGTCATCTTTGGTAAAAATGGTCAATTTTTGACCCAATGACTCCCTCCACCGACCCGATAAGTCAACTTTTGACAAAAAATTCAATTTTAGTCAAAATAGTCAATTTTTGACCTAATGACCAATTATTGACACAATAAGTTAATCTCTGACCAAAAAGTCAGCTTTGGTCAGAATGGTTAAAGCTTGACCCAATGACAAACCCAATGACCTAATACATCAACTATTGACCAACAAGTCAAATTCGGTCAAACTAGTCAATTTTTAACTTAATGGCCAATTATTAACCTAGTAAGCCAATCTCTGACCAAAAAGTCAACTTTGGTCAAAATGGTTAATCCTTGACCCAATGACCAACCCATTGGCCAAATAGGTCAAATTTTGACGAAAAAGACAATTTTGGACAAAATAGTCAATTTTTGAGTTATTGACCAATTATTAACTCAATAAGTCAATCTCAGACCAAAAAGTCTACTTTAGTTAAAATGGTCAATCCTTGACCCATGACAAACCCGTTGACCCAATAAGTCAACTTTTGACCTAAAAGTCAATTTTGGTCAAAATAGTAAATTTTTGACCTAATGACCACCCATTGACCTAATAGGTCAACTTTTGACAAAAAATCAACTTTGGTTAAAATTGTCAATTTTTGTTCCAATGATCAACCCATTGACCCAATAGATCATCTTTTGCCCAAAAAGTCATCTTTGGTCAAAATGGTTAATTTTTGACCCAATTACCATCTCATTGACCAAATAGTCAACTTTCGACCAAAACGTCAACTTTGGTCCAAATGGTCAATTTCGACCCAATGATAACCCAGTTGACCCATTAGGTTAACTTTTGACTAAAAATTCAATTTTGTAAAAAGTCAATTTTTCGACTAATGACCAATTATGAACCCAATAAGTCAATCTCTCGACCAAAAAGTCAACTTTGGTTAAAATGATCAATCCTTGACCAAATATGTCAACTTTTGACCAAAAAGTCAATTTTGGTCAAAATAGTTAATTTTTGACCTAATGAGCTCCCATTGACCCAATAGGTCAACTTTTGACCAAAAAGTCAACTTTGATCAAAATGTCAATTCTTGACCCAATGACCAACCAAAAGGTCAAATTTTGACTAAAAAGTCATCTTTGGTCAAAGTGGTCAGTTCTTGACCCAATTACCAACTCATTGGCCAAGTAGGTTAACTTTTGACCAAAAAGTCAACTTTGGTTAAAATGGTCAATATCTGACCCAATGACCACCCCGTTGACCCATTGGGTTAACTTTTGACCAAAAATTCAATTTTAGTCAAAAAGTTAATTTTTGACCTAATGACCAATTCTTGACTCAATAAGTCAATCTCTGACCAAAAGGTCAACTATGGTCAAAATTGTGAATCCTTGACCCAATCACATAACCATTAAGCCAATAGGTCAACTTTTGACCAAAAAATCAATTTCAGTCAAAATAATCAATTTTTGACCTAATGACCACACATTGACCCAATAGGTCAACTTTTGATGAAAAAGACAACTTTGGTTAAAATGATCAATTTTTGACCCAATGACCAATCCATTAACCTAATAGGTCAAATTTTTACCAAAAATTCAACTTTGTTCAAAATGGTCAATTCTTGACCCAATTACCAACTCATTGACCAAATATGTCAACTTTTGACCAAAAAGTCAACTTTGGTCAAAATGGTTAATTTCTGACCCAATGACCACCCCGTTGACCCAATAAGTTAACTTTAGACCGAAAATTCAATTTTGGTCAAAATAAATCAACGTTTGACCAAAAAGTCATCTTTTGTCAAAATGGTCAATTGACCCAATAACCACTCCATTGACCCAATGGGTTAACGTTTGACAAAAAATTCAATTTTGGTCAAAATAGTCAATTTTTGACTTAATGACCACCCGTTGAACCAATAGGTCAACTTTTGACCGAAAAGTCAATTTTTGTCAAAATAGTCAATTTTTGACCTAATGACCAATTATTAACCCAGTAAGCCAATCTTTGACCATAAAGTCAACTTTGGTCAATGGTCAATCCTTGACCCAATTACCAACTCATTGACCAAATAAGTCAACTTTTGACCAAAAAGTCAATTTTGGTCAAAACAGTCAATTTTTGAATTAATGACCAATTATTGACCCAATAAGTCAATCTCTGACCAAAAAGTCAACTTTGGTCAAAATGGACAATATTTTACACGATGACTAACCCATAGACCCAATAGGTCTACTTTTGACTAAAACTTCATCTTTGGTCAAAATGATCAATTCTTGACCCAATAACCAACTCATTGACCACAAATGTCAACTTTTGACCAAAAAGTTAACTTTGGTCAAAATGGTCAATTCTTCAACCCAATGACCACCCTGTTAACCTATGAGTTAACTTTCGACCAAAAATTTATTTTTGGTTAAAATAGGTCATCTTTTAACCAAAAATTCATCTTTCGTCAAAATGGTCATTTTTTGACCCAATGACCACCCCATTGACCCTATGAGTTAACTTTTGACCACAAATTCAATTTTGGTCAAAATAGTCAATTTTTATCCTAATGACCAATTATCGACCCAATATGTCAATCTCTCGACCAAAAAGTCAACTTTGATCAAAATGGTCAATTCTCGACCCAATGACAAACCCATTGACCCAACAGTTAACTTTTACAAAAAGTCAATTTTAGTCAAAATAGTCATTTTCGACTCTAATGACCACCCAATCGACCCAATAAGTCAACTTTACACAAAGTCAACTTGGTCAAAATAGTCAATTTTGGACCCATTGACCCAATATATCAACTTTTGACCAAAAAGTCATCTTCAGATAAAGTGGACAATTCATGACCCAATTACCAGCTGATTTACCAAATAGGACAACTTTTGACCAAAAAGTCAACTTTGGTCAAAATGGACAATTTCTAACCCAATGAGCACCCCGTTCACCCAATGGGTTAACTTTTAACCAAAAATTCAATTTTGGTCAAAATAGGTAAACTTATGACCAAAAAGTCATCTTTGGTCAAAATGGTCAATTTCAGACCCAATAACCCCTCCTCGTTAACCCAATGGGTTAACATTTGACCAAAAATTCAATTTTGGTCAAAATTGTCAATTCTTCACCTAATGACCAATTATTGACCCAAAAAGTCAATCTCTGTCCAAAATGTCAACTTTGGTCAAAATTATCGTTCCTTAACCCAATGACAAACCCATTAACCCAATAGGTCAACTTTTTACCAAAAAGTCAATTTTAGTTAAAATAGTCAACTTTATACCAAAAAGTCAATTTTAGTCAAAATAATCAATTTTTGATCTAATGACCACCCATTAACCCAATAGATCAACTTTTGACCAAAAAGTCAACTTTGGTCAAATTGGTCAATTTTTGGCCTAATGACCAACTCATTGACCCAATAGGTCAACTTTTGAGTATAAAGTCATCTTTGGTCAAAATGGTCAATTTTATACCCAATGACAAACCCATTGACCCAATATATCAACTTTTGACCAAAAAGTCATCTTCAGTAAAAATTGTCAATTCTTGACCCAATTACCAACTCATATACCAAATAGGTCAACTTTTGACCAAAAAGTCAACTTTGGTCAAAATGGATAATTTCTGACCCAATGACCACCCCGTTCACCCAATGGGTTAACTTTTAACCAAAAATTCAATTTTGGTCAAATTAGGTCAACTTTTGACCAAAAAGTCATCTTTAGTCAAAATGGTCAATTTCTGACCCAATGACCACTTCATTGACCCAATGGGTTTACTTTTGATGAAAAATTCAATTTTAGTCAAAATAGTCAATTTTTGACCTAATAACCAATTATTGACCCAACAAGTCAATATCTGACCAAAAAGTGAACTTTGGTCAAAATGGTCAATACTTGACCCAATGACAAACCCTTTGACCCAATAGGTCATCTTTTGACCAAAAAGTAAATTTTGGTCAAAATAGTCAATTCTTGACTTAATGACCACCCATTGACCCAATAGGTCAATTTTTGACCAAAAAGTCAATTTTTGTCAAAATAGTCAATTTTTGACCTAATGACCAATTATTGACACAATAAGCCAATCTTTGACCACAAAGTTAACTTTGGTCAATGGTCAATCCTTGACCCAATGACCAACAGATTGACACAATAGGTCAATTTTTGACCAAAAAGTTAACTTTGGACAAAACGATCAATCCTTGACCAAATGACCAACTCATTAGCCTAATAGGTTAACTTTTGACCAAAAATTTTAATTTTGGTCAAATAGTCAATTTTTCACCTAAAGACCAATTATTGACCCAAAAAGTCATTCTCTAACCAAAAAGTCAACTTTGGTCAAAGTGGTCAATCCTTGACCCAATGACCATCCATAGACCCAATAGGTCCACTTTTGACCAAAAAGTTAACTTTGGTCAAAATACTTAATTTTTTACCCATTGACTAACCCATAGACTCAATAGGTCAACTTTTGACTAAAACGACATCTTTGGTCAAAATGGTAAATTCTTGACCCAATTACCAACTCATTGACTAAATAGGTCAACTTTTGATAAAAAAGTCAACTTTGGTCAAAATGGTCAATTTCTGACCCAATGACCACCCCGTTGACCCAATGGGTTAACTTTTGACCAAAAATTCAATTTTGGTCAAAATTGTCAATTTTTAACCTAATGACCAATTATTGACCCATCAAATCAATCTCTGACCAAAAAGTCAACTTTGGTCAAAATAATTAATCCTTGACCCAATGACAAACCCATTGACCCAATAGGTCGACTTTGACCAAAAAGTCAATTTTGGTCAAAATAGTCAATTCTTTACCTAATGACCACCCATTGACCCAATAGGTCAACTTTTGACCAAAAAGTTAACTTTGGTCAAAATGCTCAATTTTTGACCCAGTGACCAACTCATTGACCCAATAGATCAACTTTTGACCAAAAAGTGATCTTCGGTCAAAATGGTCAATTCTTGACCCAATTACCAACTCATTAACCAAATCGGTCAAATTTTCACCAAAAAGTCAACTTTGGTCAAAATGGTCAATTTCTGACCCAATGACCACCCCGTTGACCCAATGGGTTAACTTTTGACCAAAAATTCAATTTTGGTCAAAATAGGACAACATTTGACCAAAAACTCATCTTTCGTCAAAATGGTCAATTTATGACCCAATGACCACCCCGTTCACCCAATGAGTTAACTTTTGACCAAAAATTCAATTTTGGTCAAAATAGTCAATTTTTGACCTAATGACCAATTATTCACCCAATAAGTCAATCTCTGACCAAAAAGTCAACTTTCGTCAGAATGGTCAATCCTTGACCCAATGACAAACCCAATGACCCAATAGGTCAACCTTTGATCAAAAAGTAATTTTGGTCAAACTAGTCAATTTTTGACTTAATGACCAATTATTGACCTAGTAAGTTAATCTCTGACCAAAAAGTCAACTTTGGTCAAAATGGTTAATCCTTGACCCAATTACCAACCCATTAACCCAATAGTCAACTTTTGACCTAAAAGTCAACTTTGGTCAAAAAGATCAATCCTTCACCCGATGACCAACCCATTGGCCTAATAGGTCAACTTTTGACCAAAATGTCAGATTTTATCAAAATAGTCAATTTTTGAGTTGTTGACTAATTATTGACCCAATAAGTCAATCTCAGACCAAAAAGTCAACTTTGTCAAAATGGTCAATCCTTGACCCAATGACAAACTCAATGACCCAATAAGTCAATTTTTGACCAAAAAATCAATTTTGGTCAAAATATTCAATTTTTGACTTAAGAACCACCATTGACCTAATAGGTCAATTTTTGACAAAAAATTCAACTTTGGTCAAAATGGTCAATTTTTTACCCAATGACCAACCCATTGACCAATAGATAAACTTTTGACTAAAATGTCATCTTTGGTCAAAATGGTCAATTCTTGACCCAATTACCAACTCATTGGCAAATAGGTCGACACTTTGACCAAAACTCAACTTTGGTCCAAATGGTCAATTTCGACCTAATGACAACCCCGTTGACTCATTGGGTTAACTTTTAACTAATAATTCAATTTTGGTCAAAAAAGTCAATTTTCGACTTAAAGACCAACTATTAACTCAATAAGTCAATCTCTGTACCGAAAAGTCGACTTTGGTCGAAATGGTCAATCCATTAACTCAATAAGTCAACTTTTAACCAAAAATTCAATTTTTGACCTAATAACCACCCGTAGACCCAAAAGGTAAACTTTTGACCAAAAAGTCAACTTTGGTCAAAATGGTCAATTTTTTACCCAATGACCAACTCATAGACCTTATAGGTCAACTTTTGACTAAAACGTCATCTTTGGTCAATATGGTCAATTCTTGACCTAATTCCCAACTCATAGACCAAATTGGTCAACTTTTGACCAAAAAGTCAAATTTGGTCAAAATGGTCATTTTCGGACCCAATGACCGCCCCGTTGACCCAATGAGTTAACTTTTGACCAAAAATTAGATTTTAGTAAAAATAGTCAATTTTTGACCTAAAGACCAATTATTGACCCAATAAGTCAATCTTTGAACAAAAAATCAACTTTGGACAAAATGGTCAATCCATGACCCAATGATAACCCCATTGACCTAATAGGTCAACTTTGACCAAAAAGTCAATTTTGGTCAAAAAAGTCAATTTTTGACCTAATGACCACCCATTAACCCAATTGGTCAATTTTTGACTAAAAAGTTAACTTTAGTCAAAATGGTCAATTTTGACCCAATGACCAACCCATTGACCCAATAGAATAACTTCTAACCAAAAAAGTTATCTTCGATCTAAATGGTCAATTCTTGACCCAATTACCAATTCATTGACCAAATAGGTCAACCTTTGAACAAAAAGTCAACTATGGTCAAAATGGTCAATTTCTGACCCAATGACCACCTCGTTAACCCAATGGGTTAACTTTTGAACAAAAATTCAATTTTGGTAAAAATAGGTCAACTTTTGACTAAAAATTCATCTTTCCTCAAAATGGTCAAATTCTGACCCAATGACCACGTAGTTGACTCAATGGGTTAACTTTTAATAAAAAATTCAATTTTGGTCAAAATAGTTCATTTTTCACCTAATGACCAATTATTGACCCAAAAAGTCAATCTCTGACCAAAAAGTCCAGTTTGGTCAAAATGATCAATCCTCGACCCAATGACAAACCCATTGACCCAAAGGTCAACTTTTGACCAAAAGGTCAACTTTTGTCAAAAAAGTCAATTTTTGACCCAATGACCATCCCATTGATCCAATAAGTCAACTTTTGACCAAAAAGTCAACTTTGGTTAAAATGGTCAATTTTGGCCCATTGACCAACCCATTGAACTAATAGATCAACTTTTGACCAAAAAGTCATCTTTGGTCAAAATGATCATTTTTTGACCCAATGACAAACCCATTGACTCAATATATCAACTTTTGACCAAAAAGTCATTTTCAGTAAAAATGTTCAATTCGTGACCCAATTACCAACTCATTGACCAAATAGGTCAACGTTTGACCAAAAAGTCAACTTTAGTCAAAATGGACAATTTCTAACCCAATGACCAGGGTGTTCACCGAATGGGTTAACTTTTAACCAAAAATTCAATTTTGGTCAAAATATGTCAACTTTTGACAAAAAAGTCATCTTCGGTATAAATGGTTAATTTCTGACCCAATGACCACCTCATTCGACCTAATCGGTTAACTTCGACAAAAATTCAATTTTAGTCAAAATAGTCAATTTTCGACCTAATTGACCAAATCATTGACCCAATAAGTCAATCTCTTACTAAAAGTCAACTTTGGTCAAAATGGTCAATCTTCGACCTAATGACAAACCCATCGACCCAATAAGTCAACTTTCGACCAAAAGTAAATTTTAGTCAAAATAGTTAATTTTTGACTTAATGACCACCCATTGACCTAATAGGTCAACTTTTGACCAAAAAGTCAGTTTTTGACCTAATGACCAATTATTGACCCAGTGAGCCAATCTTTGACCACAAAGTCAACTTTGGTTAATGGTCAATCCTTGACCCAATGACCAACACATCGAACAAATCGTCAACATTGACTCAAAAAGTCAACTTTGACATAACGATCAATCGACCTTAATGACTAAATCGACTATTAACTTTATAGGTCAACATTTGATCAAAAGGTCAATTTTGGTCAAAATAATCAATTTTTGAATTAACGACCAATTATTAACCCAATAAGTCAATCTGTGACCAAAAAGTTAATTTTTGACAAAATGGTCAATCATTAACCCAATAACAAACCCATTGACCCTATAGGTCAACTTTTGATCAAAAAGTTTATTTTGGACAAAATAGTCAATTTTTGACCTAATGACCACCCATAGACCCAATAGGTCAACTTTTGACCAAAAAGTCAACTTTGGTCAAAATGGGCAATTTTTTACCCAATGACCAACCCATAGATCAAATAAGTCACCTTTTGACTAAAACGTCATCTTTGGTCAAAATGGTTAATTCTTGACCTAAATACCAAATCATTGACCAAATAGGTCAACTTTGACCAAAAAGTCAACTTTGGTCAAAATGGTCAATTTCTGACCCAATGACCACCACATTCACCCAATGGGTTAACTTTTGAACAAAAATTTAATTTTGGTCAAAATGGTTAATTTTTGACCTAATGACCAATTATTGACCCAATAAGTCAATCTCTGACCAAAAAGTCAACTTTGGTCAAAATGGTCAATCCTTGAACCAATGAACTTTTGACCAAAAAGTCAATTTTGGTCAAAATAGTCAATTTTCGACCTAATGACCACTCTATCGACCCAATAAGTCAACTTTCGACCAACAAGTCAACTTTGGTCAAAATGGTCAATTCTTGACCCAATTACCAACCCATCGAACCAATAGATCGACTTTTAACTAAAAGTCATCTTTGGTCAAAATGGTCAATTCTCGACCTAATTACCAACTCATCGACCAACAGTCAACTTTTGACTAAAAAGTCAACTTTGGTCAAAATGGTTAATTTCTGACCCAATGACCACACCGTTGACCCAATGGGTTAACTTTTGATAAAAAAATTCAATTTTGGTTAAAATAGTCAATTTTTGACCTAATGACCAATTATTGACCCAGTAAGCCAATCTCTGACCAAAAACTCAACTTTGGTCAAAATTGTCAATCCTTGACCTAAAGACAAACCCATTGACCCAATAGGTCAACTTTTTACCAAAAAGTCAATTTTAGTCAAAATAGACAATTTTGACCTAATGACCACTCATTGACCCAATAGGTCAACTTTTGACCAAAAAGTCAACTTTAGTTAAAATTGTCAATTTTTGACCCAATGAAAAACCCATTGACCCAATATATCAACTTTTGACCAAAAAGTCATCTTCGGTAAAATTGGTTAATTCTTGACCAAAATACCTACTCATTTACTAAAGAGGTCAACTTTTAACCAAAAAGTCCACTTTAGTCAAAATGAACAATTTCTGGCCCAATGACCACCCCGTTCACCCAATTGGTTAACTTTCAACCAAAAATTCAATTTTGGTCAACATAGGTCAACTTTTACCAAAAGGTCATCTTTGGTCAAAATGGTCAATTTCTGACCCAATGACCCCCTCCCCCCGTTAACCCAATGGGTTAACGTTTGACCAAAAATTCAATTTTGGTCAAAATAGTCAATTTTTAACCAAAAGACCAATTATTGACCCAATAAGTCAATCTCTAACCAAAAACCTAACTTTGGTCAGAATGGCCAATCCTTGACGCAATGACAAACCCATTGACCCAATAGGTCAACTTTTGACCAAAAAGTCAACTTTGGTCAAAATTGCCAATTTTTGACCCAATGACAAACCCATTGACCCAATACATCAACTTTTGACCAAAAAGTCTATTCGGTAAAATTGGTTAATTCTTGACCAAATTACCTACTCATTTACTAAACAGGTTAACTTTTAACCAAGAGGTCCACTTTGGTCAAAATGAACAATTTCTGGCCCAATGACCACCCCCGTTCACCCAATCGGTTAACTTTTAACCAAAAATTCAATTTTGGTCAAAATAGATCAACTTTTGACCAAAAAATCATCTTTGGTCAAAATGGTCAATTCGACCCAATGACCTCCCCCCATTAACCCAATTGGTTAACGTTTGACCAAAAATTCGATTTTGGTCAAAATAGTCAATTTTTTACCAAAAGACCAATTATTGACCCAATAAGTCAATCTTTGATCAAAAACCTAACTTTGGTCAGAATGGCCAATCCTTGACGCAATGACAAACCCATTGACCTAATAAGTCAACTTTTAACCAAAAAGTCAATTTTGGTCAAAATAATCAATCTTCGACATGATAACCAATTATCGACCTAATAAGCCAATCTCCGACCAAAAAGTCAACTTTAGTCAAAATGGTTAATCCTCGACCCAATGACCAACCCATTAACCCAATAGGTCAACTTTCGACCCAAAAGTCAACTTTGGTCAAAATGATCAATCTCGACCTAATGACCAACCCATTGGCCTAATTGGTCAACTTTTGACCAAAAAGTCAATTTTGGTCAAAATAGTTAATTTTTAAATTATTGACCCAATTAGTCAATCTCAGACAAAAAAGTCAACTTTGGTCAAAATAGTCAATCCTTAACCCAATGACAAACCCATTGACGCAATAAGTCAACTTTTGACCAAAAAGTCAATTTTGGTCAAAATAGTCAATTTTTGACCTAATGACCACCCATTGACTTAATAGGTCAAGTTTTGAACAAAAATTCAACTTTGGTCAAAATGGTCAATTTTTGACCCAATGACCAACCCATTGACCTAATAGATCAATTTTTTAGTAAAAAGTCATCTTTGGTCAAAATGGTCAATTCTTGACCCAATTACCAACACATAGGCCAAATAGATCAAACTTTGACCAAACACTCAACTTTAGTCTAAATGGTCAATTCTGACCCAATGACAACCCCGTTGACCCATTGGGTTAACTTTTGACTAAAAATTCAATTTTGGTCAAAAAAGTCAATTTTTGACCTAATGACCAATTATTAACCCAATAAGTCAATCTCTAACCAAAAAGTCAACTTTGGTCAAAATGGTCAATCGTTGACCCAAAGACAAACACATCGACCCAATAGGTCAACTTTTGACCAAAAAGTTAATTTTGGTCAAAATAGTTAATTTTTGACCTAATAAGCACCCATTGAACCAAATAGGCCAAATTTTGACAAAAAAGTCAACTTTAATCAAATTGGTCAATTTTTGACACAATGACCAACCTATTGACTCAATAGGTCAACTTTTGACTAAAAAGTGATCTTTGGTCAAAATGGTCAGTTTTTTACCCAATTTCCAACTCATTGGCCAAATCGGTCAACTTTTGACCAAAATGTCAACTTTGGTCAAAATAGTCAATTTCTGACCCAATGACCACCCCATTGACCTATTGGGTTAACTTTCGACCAAAAATTCAATTTTAGTCAAAAAGTTAATTTTTGACTTAATGACCAATTATTTACCCAATAAGTCAATCTCTGACCAAAAAGTCAACTTTGGTCAAAATGGTGAATCTTTGACCCAATGACAAACCCATTGACCAAATAGGTCAACTTTTGACCCAAAAATCAATTTCGGTCAAAATATTAAATTTTTGACCTAATGACCACCCATTGACCCAGTAGGTTAGCATTTGACCAAAAAGTCAACTTTGGTTAAAATGGTCAATTTTTGACCCAATGACCAACCCATTAACCCAAAAGGTCAACTTTTGACCAAAAAGTCATCTTTGTTCAAAATGGTCAATTCTTGACCCAATTACCAACTCATTGACAAAATAGGTCAACTTTTGATCAAAAAGTCAACTTTGGTCAAAATGGTCAATTTCTGACCCAATGACCACCCCGGTGACCCAATAGGTTAACTTTTGACCAAAAATTCAATTTTGGTCAAAATAGGTCAACTTTTGACCAAAAGTTATCTTTGGTCAAAATGGTCAATTTCTGACCCAATGACCACCCCATTGACCCAATGGGTTAACTTTTGACAAAAAAAATAAATTTTGGTCAAAATAATCAATTATTGACCTAAGGACCAATTATTGACCCAAAAAGTCAATCTCTGACCAAAAATTCAACTATGGTCAAAATGGTTAATCTTTAACCCAATGACAAACCCATTGACCCAATAGGTCAACTTTTGACCAAAAATTAAATTTTGGTCAAAGTAGTCTATCTTTTACTTAATGACCACCCATTGACCCAAATGTCAACTTTTGACCAAAAAGTCAATTTTTGTCAAAATAGTCAATTTGTGACCTAATGACTAATTATTGACCCAGTAAGCCAATCTTTGACCACAAAGTCAACTTTGGTCAAAATGGTCATTCCTTGACCCAATGACCAACCCATTGACCCAATAAGTCAACTTTTGACCAAAAAGTCCATTTGGACAAAACGATCAATCTTTGACCCAATGACCAACTCATTAGCCTACTAGGTCAACTTTTGACCAATAAGTCAATTTTGGTCAAAATAGCCAATTTTTGAATTAATAACCAACCCATTGACCCAATAGGTAAATTTTTGCCTAAAAAGTGCATTTTAGAAAAAACGATCAATCTTTGACCCAATGACCAACCCATTAGCCTAATAGGTCAACTTTTGACCAAAAAGTCAATTTTGGTCAAAATAGTAAATTTTTGAATTAATGACAATTTATTGACCCAATAAGTCAAACTCTGACCAAAAAGTTAATATTTGTCAAAATGATCAATCCTTGACCCAATGAAAAAAAATTGACCCAATAGGTCAACTTTTGACCAAAAAGTCAATTTTGGTCAAAATAGTCAATTTTTAACCTAATGACCACCTAAAGACCCAATAGGTTATCTTTGACCAAAAAGTCAACTTTGATCAAAATGGTCAATTTTTTACCCAATGACCAATCCATTGACTCAATAGGTCAACTTTTGACAAAAACGTCATCTTTGGTCAAAATGGTTAATTGTTGACCCAATTACCAACTCGTTGACCAAATATGTCAACTTTTGACAAAAAAGTCAACTTTGTTCAAAATGGTCAATTTCTGACCCAATGACCACCCTGTTGACCCAATGGCTTAACTTTTGACAAAAATTCAATTTTGGTCAAAATAGAGAATTTTTGACCTAATGACCAATTATTAACCCAATAAGTCAATATCTGACCAAAAAGTCAACTTTGGTCAAAATAGTCAATCCTTAACGCAATGACAAACCCAATGACCCAATAGGTCAACTTTTGACCAAAAATTCAATTTTGGTCAAAATAGTCAATTTTTGACCTAATGACCATCCATTGACCCAATAGGTCAACTTTTGATCAAAAAGTTAACTTTGGTGAGAATGGACAATTTTTTACCCAATTACCAAGCCATTGATGCAATAGATCAACTTTTGACCAAAAAGTCATCTTCGGCCAAAATGGCCAATTCTTGACCTAATTACCAACTCATTGACCAAATAGGTCAACATTGGACCAAAAAGTCAACTTTAGTCAAAATGCTCAATTTCTGACCTAATGACCACCCCGTTGACCCAATGGGTTAACTTTTGACCAAAAATTCAATTTTGGTCAAAATAGGTCAACTTTTGACCAAAAAGTCATCTTTCATCAAAATGGTCAATTTCTGACCCAATGACCACCCCCGTTGACCCATTAGGTTAACTTTTGACCAAAAATTCAATTTTAGTCAAAAATAGTCAATCTTTCACATAATGACCAACTATTGAACCAATAAGTCAATCTCTGACCAAAAAGTCAACTTTGATCAAAATGGTCAATCCTTGACCCAATGACAAACTCATTGACCCAATATGTCAACTTTTTACGAAAAAATAAATTTTAGTCAAAATAGTCAATTTTTGACATAATGACCACCTATTGACCCAATAGGTCAACTTTTGACCAAAAAGACAACATTGGTCAAAATGGTCAATTTTTGACCCAATAGATCAACTTTCGACCAAAAAGTCACCTTCAATCAAAATGGTCAATCTTAACGCAATTACCAACTCATTTACCAAATAGGTCAACTTTTGACCAAAAAGTTAACTTTGGTCAAAATACACAATTCTGACCCAATGACCACCCCATTCACATAATGGGTTAACTTTAGACCAAAAAGTCAATTTTGGTCAAAATAGGTCAACTTTAGACCAAAAAGTCATCTTTCGTTAAAATGGTCAATTTCTGACCCAGTGACCTCCCGTTAACCCAATGGGTTTACTTTTGACCAAAAATTCAATTTTGGTCAAAATAGTCAATTTTTTACCTAATGACCAATTATTGACCTAATAAGTCAATCCCCGACCAAAAAGCAACTTTGGTCGGAATGGTCAATCCTTAACTCAATGACAAACCCATCGACCAATAGTCAACTTTTGACTAAAAAGTCAATTTTGGTCAAAATAGTCAATTTTTGACCTAATGACCAATTATTGACCCAGTAAGCCAATCTCTGACCAAAAGTCAACTTTGGTCAAAATGGTCAATCCTTGACCCAATGACCAACCCATTAACCCAATAGGTCAACTTTTGACCAAAAAGTCAACTTTGGTCAAAATGATCAATCCTTGACCCAATGACCAACCCATTAGCCTAATAGGTCAACTTTTGACCAAAAAGTTAATTTTTGTTAAAATAGTCAATTTTTGAATTATTGACCCAATGTCAATCTCAGGCCAAAAAGTCAACTTTGGTCAAAATGGTCAATCCTTGACCCAATGACAATCCCATTGACCCAATAAGTCAACTTTTGACCAAAAAGTCAATTTTGGTCAAAAGAGTCAATTTTTGACCTAATGACCACCCATTTACTTAATAGGCCAACTTTTAACCTAAATTTTGACTTTGGTCAAAATGGTCAATTTTTTACTCAATTACCAACCCATTGACCCAATAAATCAACCTTTAACCAAAAAGTCATATTTGGTCAAAATCGTCAATTCTTGACCCAATTACCAACTGATCGGCCAAATAAGTCAACCTTTGGCCAAAAACACAACTTTGGTCCAAATGTTCAATTTCTTACCCAATGACAACCCCGTTGACCCATTGGGTTAACTTTTAACTAAAAATTCAATTTTGGTAAAAAAAAGTCAATTTTTGATCTAATGTCCAATTATTGACCCAATAAGTCAATCTCTGACCAAAAAGTCAACTTTGATCAAAATGGTCAATCCTTGACCCAATGACCAACCCATTGACCCAATAGGTCAACTTTTGATCAAAAGTCAATTTTGGTCAAAATAGTTAATTTTTGACCTAAAGAGCATCCATCGACCCAAATAGTCAACTTTTGACCAAAAGTCAACTTTGGTCAAATTAGTCAATTTTCGACCCATTAACCAACCCATTGACCCAAAAAGTCAACTTTTGACTAAAAAGTCATCTTTGGTTAAAATGGTCAGTTCTTGACCCAATTACCCTCATTGGCCAAATAGATCAACTTTTGACAAAAAAGTCAACTTTGGTCAAAATGGTCAGTTTCTGACCCAATGACTACCCCGTTCACCCATTGAATTAACTTTTAAGTAAACACTAAATTTTAGTCAAAAAAAGTCAAATTTTGACTTAATGAACAATTATTGACCCAATAAGTCAATCTATGACCAAAAAGTCAACTTTAGTCAAAATGATGAATCCTTGACCCAATGACAAACCCATTGACCAAATAGGTCAACTTTTGACCAAAAAATTAATTTTGGTCAAAATAGTCAATTTTTGACCTAATGACCACCCATTGACCCCATAGGTCAACTTTTGACCAAAAAGTCAACTTTAGTCAAAATGGTAAATTTTTGACCCAATGACCAAACCATTAACCCAATAGGTCAACTTTCGACCAAAAGTCATCTTTGTTCAAAATGGTCAATTCTTGACCTGATTACCAAACTCATCGACCAAATAGGTCAACTTTTGACCAAAAAGTCAACTTTGGTCAAAATGGTTAATTTCTAACTCAATGACCACCCGGTTGACTCAATGGGTTAACTTTTGACCAAATATTCAATTTTGGTCAAAAAAAGTCATTTTTTATTAAAGACCACCCATTGACCCAATAGGTTAACTTTTGACCAAAATGTCAATTTTTATCAAAATAGTCAATTTATGACCTAATGACCAATTATTGACCTAGTAAGCTAATCTTTGACCACAAAGTCAACTTTGGTCAAAATGGCAATCCTTAACCCATTGACCAACCCATTGACCCACTAGGTCAACTTTTGACCAAAAAGTCAACCTTGGATAAAATGATCAATCCTTGACCCAATGACCAACCCATTAGCCTAATAGGTCAACTTTTGACCAAAAAATAAATTTTGGTCAAAATAAATAGTCAACTTTTAAATTATTGACCAATTATTGACCCAATAAGTCAATCTCGGGCCAAAAAGTTAATTTTTGTCAAAATGCTCAATCCTTGACACAATGATAAACCATTGACACAATAGGTCAACTTTTGACCAAGAAGTTAATTTTGGTCAAAATAGTCAATTTTGACCTAATGAGCACCCATTGACCCAAATAGGTCAACGTTTGACCAAAAAGTCAACTTTGGTCAAAATGGTTAATTTTTTACCCAATGACCTGAGATTGACCCAAAAGGTCAACTTTTGACTAAAACGTCATCTTGGGTCACAATGGTCAATTCTTGACCCAATTACCAACTCATTGACCAAATAGGTCAACTTTTGGCCAAAAAGTCTACTTTGGTCAAAATGGTCAATTTCTGACCCAATGACTACCCTGTTCACCCAAAAGGTTAACTTTTAAACAAAAATTCAATTTGTGTCTAAATAGTAAATTTTTTACTTAATGACCAATTATTGACCTAATAAGTCAATCTCTGACCAAAAAGTCAACTTTGGTCAAAATGGTCAATCCTTGACCCAATGACAAACTCATTGACCTAATAGGGCAACTTTTGACCAAAAAGTCAATTTTGGTCAAAATAGTTAATTTTTTACCTAATGACCACTCATTGACCCAATAGGTCAATTTTTGACCAAAAAGTCAACTTTGGTCAAAATGGTCAATTTTTTACCCAACGACCAACCCATTGACCCAATAGATCAACTTTTGACCAAAAAGTCATCTTCAGTCAAAGTCAATTCTTGACCCAATTACAAACTCATTGACCAAATTGGTCAACTTTTGACCAAAAAGTCAACTTTAGTCAAAATGGTCAATTTCTGACCCAATGACTACCCGTTGACCCAATGGGCTAACTTATGACCAAAAATTCAATTTTGGTCAAAATAGGTCAACTTTTGACCAAAAAGTCATCTTTGGTCAAAATCGTCAATTTCTGATCCAATGACCACCCTGTTGACCCAATGGATTAACTTTTGACCAAAATTTCAATTTTGGTCAAAATAGTCAATTTTTGACCTAGTGACCGATTATTGACCCAATAAGTAAATCTCTGACCAAAAAGTCCACTTTAGTCAAAATTGTCAATCCTTGACCCAATGACAAACCCATTGACCCAATAGATCAACTTTTGACCAAAAAGTCAATTTTGGTCAAAATAGTCAATTTTTGACTTAATGACCAACCAATGACCCAATTAGTCAACTGTTGACCAAAAAGTCAATTTTGGTCAAAATAGTCAATTTTTGACATAATGACGAATTATTCTCCCAGTAAACCAATCTCTTACCAAAAGTCAACTTTGGTCGAAATGGTCAATCCATGACCCAATGACCAACCCATTGACCCAGTAGGTCAACTTTGGTCCAAAAAGTCAACTTTGGTCAAAATGATCAATTTAGTAGAATTCTACAACCTTTTCTGGGGGATCAGAATACTCTTATGGAATGTCATGGGGATTGAGAACATTCCTGAGAGGAAGCCTCAACTTCATGGATTCTGTGATTAACCCTTTCATTTCCATTGGACGGTTAGGATCATAGCTTCATGAAAGATTTTAATGTCCTAGTTGACCAAACAAGGAGTAAATGAAGTTTGGATTTTAACCAAAAATATATGCCTTGAAAGCACGAAAATCCCTATAGGAGAAACAACTCAAAAAATCACGATAAAAACCACTACACCTACATCACAAATATAAAAAAAAAAAATTAGTCACACATTATCGAGAAAACCACAGATAGGGAATCCATATAGCTCTTCATTGCAACATATAACATAAAGTAAAACTTACAATAAAGGTTTCTCTTCTCTATAAGAGTCGCACCCCTCCCTCTCATACAAAAAGACTTACTCATAACTCACTAGAATACAACGTGGTAACTCTCCCCTTAAATGTTTCAACCCTAAAGGGAGGTGAAAAACCTAAGGGAAGAATAATATATAAGCAAAACTCCACCTTTCTCTGCCTTCAGCCGTCCTAGATCTCTAACCCTTTTTTAAGAAGCCCTAAGAGTCACTCTTATATATGAATCAACAAATTTGGTAAGGAATTTTCTTTCCAAAATGATTTCCCCACTTTATCGGTGTGGTCACGCCGAAAACTGGCGTGTTCAAGCCTTGGTTTTCAATCTGGTGGCGTAGTCACACCTAATCTCAGCACGGTCACACTGCAAGTCTAAATTTCTGACATGGTCACACTCGCTTACTTATTGATCGATTGGCATGGTCGCGCTTGTTTTCGGGCGTGGTCACGTCGTTTTTTCGTTAGTTTTTTCTCGTTCTAAATTACTCGTATTTCAATAAAAGCATTTCTCAAGTGTAAATCTGTGATAAATAAGTAAAAATAATAGATAAAATGGAATATAAAATGTTGGTGAAATCACGTAAAATTGACATATGACAGTTTTTTGTGGTGATCGATAACTATAGAAGTGATGTTGTACTCTGCTCTTTCTCCATGCTTCAAGCTTTATCTTTAAGCTTCAAGCTCTCCTCCCATGCTTCAAACTTCTTCCCCTAATAAGAGGGGAGTATGGTTCTACTTGTAGAGTCTCATTTATGATTAATGAACAAATATGAACTAGTGTGATCGGATGACTCAGAGAAATTCCCTCAATAAGATGGTGTTTAAAGGACCTTTGAGTGATTTAACAATATCAAAATTGAGTGATATTAGGCTTGTTGAAATTGTCTTGTCAAGACGTTCATTTTAACTATAAGCTCGTCAGATTCGACATTAGTTTAACCTTCTAATATACTCTGGGATCTTTCATATTTGGTTTAATGGCTTGATCTAAGATTGATATGGTTCAGATTGGACCAAATTTAGCACCATTGGGTTCGTATCATTGAGCCAGCCAGTTTGACTCCATGTTTGTTGAAATCGGAGTTCTAAATCACTTTAATCAAAGTTTAAATATTTCTTGCTCAAAAGATTATCCCAACATCTGTCATGCGTTGAGATTCTTGCCGAATAATAGGAATTTGTTGATGGTGTATCACGACCAAATCTTTGATATCAATAAAAAATAACAGTACCGTCATTTTGGGGGATTTACATACTTAGCACTCAAAACTATTAATACTGCATATCAGACACAAGAATTTCAATATTTATACTATTTAGTTAGTGTTAGACGATTTCACAGAAGACAACCTCCATCTGCATGCTGATTGAATAGAGCACTTCGAAAGGGAAGGTAGCGACAGGATCGCGGTGATAAACGCATAGGAACTAAAAAGTCATGCGTCGACGGATCACAATGTTAAAATGAAAATTGAAATAGATGGGAAAGTTGTGATGAGATAAAGTCCTATGAAGGACTATGAAATTCCCATCTTTCTTTTCCTTTTGCCCTGCTCCTACCGAAAAACATTAACGGACGTAACTCTTATTTTTCTCCCACTTCCACCCGCCTTCACCAGCTTCAACTTCTTGAATTCTCGTAGAGCTCCCAAGTTTCAGGCGTAGTGCTTGCTAAAGCTTGCAGGTGATGTTGCGCGAGTTTTCAGGCGAATGGAAGATGACAAGGTTAAAATTTTAATGATAGAGCACTAATTTTATTTTTATTTGAATGTTTTAAGTGCTAAGTATGTAAATATTCAAGTTTGAAAGTGAAATAATGTAATATTAGAAGTTTTAAATGCTATGCAAGTAAATCCCCAAATAATTTTTTGAAAGTAAAATATAACTTGTAATGCAAAAGTTTAAAGCATCACAGTGTCATTTATGTAAATATGAAAATTTAAGTATGAGATTTGTAAATATATATGAATTGTGTGCAAATTATGTAAAATTTTTTTAAAAAAATATTTTGTTTTACACTTTTTGGGATCTTTTTTTTTTTCCTTTGTTTTTGAAAATAAGCTTCCAAAACAATCATACCTCACTCAAAATTAAAAAATAAAATTGTTTTAAATCAAACATAAATAAAACTAAATAATAATAAAAAGAAAGAAAGAAATGATCACAAATGGCCCTTATTTTTTTCTTTATTTATTTATTTTTGGTTTATGTTTTGATAAGAAACAAAACGTCATCCATCTCAAATATTTAATATACATATTAATTATTTAAATTTTAAACATAATATATTAATCATTCAAAATTTTCTCTCAAAACCTTGCGAAAACCAAACCAGTCTTTAAACCGGAAGAAAAAAAACGTTTTGTATACTTTGATCGGGGTGGAAAGCAATGATGTAATAAAAATTATTAAATATGACCTAAATAATGCAATAATGATTAATAAATTAATAATGCAAATATTTTTGGCTCAATTTATAGACGAGCCAAGCACAAATAAATATTTATTCGTTTGTGTTTGACTTGTTTTGCTCGAACTAATTAAATAATAATATTTATATATATCTTTTTATATTATTTTTTATGTGTATTAAACAAATGATAAAATTTTATTTTTTAACAATTATCCTAGGGGTATGCATATAAAAAATATAAATTTAGGTGTTAAATATGTAAAGAAATAAGAGTTGAGCAGTAAGCACGTAAAAATAATTATGTCTTTATAAATTCTGCATATCTCTATAAAACAAAAAATTAGTTGTGCGACTTTTCGTCCATGAAGTTTCAAATTCTTGGTAACAAGAACTTGTAATACAAATATTCAAACATTGCACCAAAAAATAAAAAATAAATATAAAAATAGTTTATTTGAATCATGATAGGTTCGCTGGTTTTAAAGTTGAACCGTCGGTTCCATGCATTGTCAACCGATTCGAGCCGATTCAATACAGGGCGATCTTTAAGGCACGTTTGGAGCAGCATGTAAGTGCGGCATCATTTTAAAAACACCTCCTCATCGCTTGAAAAACATTTGTCAACAGCTTATTTAAAATTATAATTAATTTTTTACACTGAACACAGTCTTCGAATCTCACAGCCGATCAATGACCACTAAACGAGGGAAAAAATTTGCGTCCGGAGACCGGACGCAGCGCTGCGTCTGGATTTGTGAGTGTACCCCCCATGTACCTCTCATGTAACTTTTCATGTGTATGAGTTACACGCAAATTACAGAGGAGTTACATGAAAAGTACATGAGAGGTATCTCTACTATCCAGACGCAGCGCTGCATCCAGTCTCCGGACGCAAATTTTTTCCCTAAACGAGTCCTTAGCATGCCTAGAATTCCACCAACCCGGTTTCACTCTTCGACCGCGAATCGGACCGAACAATCGCCAACCAGTTCTATCCGGTATTTTAAACCGCGCTGAGAACTTACACTAAACATACGCTAAAGGAAAACAAAAATTTTCTTCGAGCTTATCGATGGAATTCGAAACTAAGGTTAGGCTGGGCGGGCATAGGAAAAACAAAATTTGTCCTCGAGTTTATCGATGGAATTCGAAACGAATGGTAGGCTGGGCGGCCATTATCCGCTCAAGTACATTGCCTTTGGTGGCATATCTCTTCATTGCTCAGTTAGGGTTAGGGTTTAGCATGCTTTAGAGAAGTCAAACGGAAACAATGGACAGCCTTCCGGAGAAAAGTGGAGAGCAGAGTATGACGAAGGTACTGCTTTTCATTAGCGAGGCCGGTGTTCTTCTTTTTTCCTTCCTTCTTCCATATCTATATGCCTGCATAACTTGTTTCTTAATTCATAAACGAAATCTTAACCAGTTTGTACTTTTAACTATATCTTTTAGTGGAGCGTAATGAAAGCATATTGTTTGTGGTATCTGGATAAAATTATTATTCAGGATAAAATTATTTATCTATCAAATAGAGTACGCTTAATTTTGTATTAATTTACTTAACTAGCATGTACTACCTAAAATGTTCAATGTTGATTATGATCCTTCGTTTTGTTGTTATTTATTTTCGTCATTGAATATTCTGACATCTAAGGCTGTGTTTGGCTGCAGATCAGATTTAAGTTTAATAGTATTTATGTAATCCTATAAATCCGGATTACACAAACAATGGGACGAGCTCACGCGAAGATGGGATAAATCCGTCTTGCGATCGGATTTGCTAAATCCGGATTTACGGCGAAGTGGCGAAAGAATATGAGAAAAAAGCTACATAATGTGATAAAATTTGATTTAACGGAGTATTAGATTTATTTTTAATTTTTTTGTTGTTTAGTTGGATTTAAGTTAAATTCATGGCTAAATTCGATAATAAGCATGCTACCAAACACCCCCTAATTGTGGGCATACTTGGTTGACAACTTGATTTCTTTATATATATATATATATATATATATATATATATATATATATATATATATATATATATATATATATATATCACTTAGAAAATTAATTTTTAAAGATATCGATAAGAGAAAAAATTGGCATATGTTACCAATATAACATTATATAGTAGATTTTAGTGAACCAAATAACTTCTAAGTTTTTGGATTGAACGTACATTTTGGTTGAGGCAGTATTGACCGACCTAATCAATCAAGGCCAAGTCATTCTTGAGGTCGTCAAGCCGAGCTTCGAAGATAGGCTGGCTAGCCATTTTGGAACTAATCTGTAATTATTCAGAAGTTTTCAAGCTAAAGTATTTAGGCCTTTTCTATTATATGGATGCTATGTTCACCGTTTAGGATATTTGGTGAGGCCATAATGCTTTGAAGTACTCTTAAGTAGGTGTCATTTTTAAATCATGGTTAAATAGATGCCTTACTATTGGCCATCAGTGAATTGGGTTATTACCTTGACCCTCATTTAAGAAATTGTTGCTAATACTGCCTTTATGAATATGAGTTCTCTTTAATAATGATAACTTGATTTGGATAATATGAAATTAGTATCGAGAGAGGGTGGTGAGAGGGAGTCCACTAAAATAAAGGAATAAATGAATGGCCATGAACTTAGTGATATGGAAGAGATAATGGAAATGATGATCGAATGGATAATACTATGTTTTCCTCATTTTTCATATGATACAAACTTAGTGTTGCTTAATTGCACATTTTTTAATACGCACTATCCAGTTATAAATCTTTTGGAATGCACTGAATTTGAAAATTCATTATTTTGAGGGTATTATTTTTGTACTTCAAATAAATATAAAATTGATGTAGCTATTTCTATAAAATTACACTTCAGTTGGCATCACAAGTGTTGGACATTCGTTCCATCATTGATGGCACATTCAACTTGTGATAGCAGCAAATTTGTTCTAGTGAATTTATTGACTTAGGCAAAACATACAATAACAACAACAACAACAAAGCCTTAATCCCACTAAGTGGGGTCGGCTACATGAATCCTTTTTCTCCATTGCGTCCTATTTAGTGCAAATTTTCGTCTAACTAATAAATTTAGATCATTTTTTATGTAATAATCCCAAGTTTTCCTAGGTCTACCTCTACCTTTCTTAATATAAGTTGTATCTAAAACATCTACTCTCCTAATCAGATCATCAAATGGTCGACGTTTAATGTGACCAAACCATCTAAGGCGACTCTCTCTCTAATTTTATCCGTCACTAGTGCAACTCCAACCATATTACGGTTATATTCATTTCGCATTTTGTCTCTAAGTGTAAAGTTACTTCTCCATCTAATCATTCTCATCTCGGCAACACTTAACTTAGCATTATGCTTCTCTTTTAAAGGCCAACATTCAGCACAATAGAGCATTGCAGGTCTCACCACCATCTTATAAAATTTTCCTTTCAGTCTAAGTGGTACTTTTTTATCACACAATAGGCCGGACGCATTCCTCCACTTCAACCAACCAACCTGAATTCTACTATTAACATCCACATCTATATCACCATCGCTTTAAACAAAGGACCCGAGATATCTAAATCGTTCACACCTTTTAATAATTTGATCACCCAAAGTTACATTTCTGTCACTAGAGCTACTATTACTAAAATTGCATTCCATGTATTCAGTTTTAGTTCTACTCAAACGAAAACCTTTAAACTCCAATGCAGACCTCCATAATTCAAGTTTTTTCTTGGGCTTATTCTCTCGTCTTATCCACGAGGAGGATATCATCAGCAAAAAGCATTCACCAAGGTACATCCTGCTGTAAATGCCCAATAATACCATCCATAAATAAAGCAAAAAGATATGGGCTTACAGCCGATCCCTGATGTAAACCAATAGAAATAGTAAAATATTTGGTCAATCCTCCTTTAGTTCGAACTCATGTATAGTTTCGAGATAATGTATCTGAGCTTGTATTCTACTCTGTCACTTCAGCCATTTTCTTAATTCTCCTATCCCTTTCTTCAGCATTTTATAGTTTCAAAATAATGTATCTGAGCTAGTTTGAATTTGCTATTGATTATGCCATCCTGTATTCAAAAAATTCATAACGATGAGGTCTAAGCTTGACTTGATAGGTACAAGGTAGTTTGGATCAATATCTGAATGTAATTTGAGCTTTGTTTATATTTTGTAGTTGTGTATTTGTCTTCTATCAAAAAGTTTTTCGGAAAATTGTCCTACATAATGGTGGTTGGATTTTATCCATTAGTTTTGGTTCGTTTGAAGAAGCATTAAAATCAAAGGAACCAGCATATCCCAGTGAATGATAAAGATTCAAGAACACAATTAGCAGGTTGTTTGCTATCCCGGTGACCGTTAGGATAGTTCGAGAAAAAATTACGGTGGTTTAGAATTTTTTGATGGATTAGTTGACTAGACTTGTCTTGAAAAATCTACCACATTTTCCATTTTTGAAAGAAAATAGTATCTCTTTTGTACTCTCAGGCTCATGACATGCTAAAATATCAATAGGTTACTTAATTCTCGCATCTGATTAAAGTTAGTCCTAATTAGTTGTTTATTTAGATTAAACTCCAAGTCTTAGTTATTTGAAATTCAATTGTTTAACTAATCACATTTTATATTACTAACTTTTCAGAAAATTTTAAATCTATTTTCTGAATATCTTACCATTTTGACCAATTTTGTTCAAAATAGTCAATTTTTGACCTAATGACCACCCAAATTTCCCAATCAGTCGATTTTTGACCAAAAAGTCCACTTTGGTCAAAATGGTCAATTTCTTATCCAATAAACAGCCAATTGACCCAATAGGTCAACTTTTGACCAATAAGTCAACTTTGGTCAAAATGGTCAATCCTTGACCCAATGACCAACCCATTGACCCAATAATTCAACTTTTGACCAAAAAGTTAATTTCTGTCAAAATTGTCAATATTTGACCTAATGACAAATTATTGACCCAATAAGTCAATCTCTTTCCAAAATAGTCGACTTTGGTCAAAATGGTCAATCCTTGACCCAAAGACCAATCCATTGACCCAATATGTCAACTTTTGACCAAAAAGTCAACTTTGGTCAATATGGTCAGATTTTGACACAATAGATCAACTTTTGACCAAAAAGCAATTTTGGTCTAAATAGTCAATTTTTGACCTAATGACCATTTAATTTACCCAATATGTCAACTATTTACCAAATAGTTGACTTTGGTCAAAATGGTCAATTTCTGACCCAATGACCAGCCCATTGACCCAAAAAGTCAACTTTTGACTAAAAGTTAACTTTGGTCAAAATGGTCAATCCTTGACCTAATGACCAACCCATTGACCCAAAAGGTCAACTTTTGACCAAAAAGCCAATTATGATAAAAATGGTCAACCATTGACCCAATGACCTAATTGATCAACCATTGACTAAAAAGCAATTTTTTTCAAAATAGTCAATTTTTGACCGAATGACCACCCAAATTACCCAATATGTCATCTTTTGACCAAAAAGTCGACTTTGGTCAAAATGGTCAACTTCTTACCGAATGACCAGCATATTGACCCAATAGGTCAACTTTTGACCAAAAAGTGAAACTTTGGTCAAAAAGGTCAATCCTTGACCCAATGATCAACCCAATGACCCAATATGTCAACTTTTGACTAAAAAGTCAATTTTGGCCAAATAGTCAATTTTTTACCTAATGACCAATTATAAACCCAATAGTTAATCTCTTACCAAAAAATTAACTTTAGTCAAAATGGTCAATCCTTGACCCAATGACCAACCCATTGACCCAATATGTCAACTTTTGACCAAATTGTCAACTTCGTTCAAAAAGGTCAATCCTTGACCCAACGACCCACCCATTGACCCAACATGTCAACTTTTGACCAAAAATTCAATATTTGTCAAAATAGTCACTTTTTGACCTTCTGACTAATTATTGACACAATAAGTCAATCTCTAACCAAAAAGTCAACTTTGGTCAAAATGGTCAATCCTTGACCCGATGACCAACCCATTGACCAAATTTGTCAACTTTTAACCAAAAAATCAACTTTGGTCAAAATGGTCAAATCTTTACCCAATGACCAACCCATTGACCGTATAGGTCAAAATTTGACCAGAAAGTCAATTTGGTCAAAATGGTCAAACCTTTACCCAATTGGTCAACTTTTGACCAAAAAGTCAACTTTGGTTGAAATGATCAATTTCTGACCCAATGACCACCCCGTTGACCCAGTAGGTCAACTTTTGACCAAAAATTCAATTTTGGTCAAAATAGTCAATTTTTCAACTAATGACCAATTATTGACCCAATATGTCAATCTCTGACCAAAAGTCTACTTTGGTCAAAATGATCAATCCTTGACCCAATGACCATCCCACAGACCTAATAGGTCAACTTTTGACAAAAAATTGAACTTTAGTCAAAATAGACAATCCTTGACATAATAACCAACCCTTTGACACAATTGGTCAACTTTTGACTAAAAAGTCAATTTGGGTCAATATAATAAATTTTTGACCTAATGACCACCCCACTATCCTAATAGGTCAACTTTTGACCAAAAGTCAACTTTGGTCGAAATGGTTAATTTTTGACCCAATGACCAACCCATTGATCCAATAAGTCAACTTTTGACGAAAAAGTCAACATTAGACGAAATGGTCAATTCTTGACCTAAAGACTAACCCATTGATTCAATAGGTGAACTTTTAACCAAAAAGTTAACTTTGGATAAAATAGTCAATCCTTTACCCAATGACCAACCCATTGACCCAATAATTCAACTTTGACCAAAAAGTCAACTTTGGTCAAAATGGTCAATCCTAGACCCAATGACCAACCAATTGACCCAATATGCCAACTTTTAACAAAAAAATCAACTTTGGTCAAAATGGTTAAATCTTGATCCAGTGACAAACCAATAGACCCAAAAGGTCAACTTTTGACAAAAAAGTCAATTTTAGTCAAAAGAAACAATTTTTGACCTAATGACCACCCTTTGACCAAATAGGTCAACTTGTCACCAAAAAATCAAGTTTTGTCAAAATGGTCAATTATTGACCAGTGACCAACCCATTGACCCAATATGTCAACTTTTGACTAAAAAGTCAACCTTGGTTGAATTGGTCAATTATTCACCGAATGACCAACTCATTGACCTAATATGTAAACTTTTAACCAAAAATTTAATTTTGGTCAAAATAGTCAATTTTTGACCTAATGATCAATTATTGACCCAATAAGTCAATCTCTGACCAAAAAGTCAAATTTGGTCATAATGGTCATTCCTTAGCCCAATGACAAACTCATTGACCCAATAGATCAACTTTTGACCAAAAAGTCATTTTTTGTCAAAATAGTCAATTTTTGACCTAATGACCATTCCATTAACCCAATAGGTCAACTTTGGTCAAAATGATCAATTTTTGACCCAATAACCACCCCGTTGACCAAATAGCTCAACTTCTAACCAAAATTCAATTTTGGTCAAAATATTGAATTATTAACCAATTATTTACTCAATAAGTCATTCTCTGACCAGAAAGTCAACTTTGGTCAAAAGGGTCAATCATTGAACCAAAGACCAACTCATTGACCCAATCGGTCAACTTTTTACCAAAAATTCAATTTTGGTCAAAATAATTGATTTTTGACCTAATGACCAATTATTGACTCATTAAGTCAATCTCTGACCAAAAAGTCAACTTTGGTCAATAAGATCAATCCTTGACCCTATGACTAACCGATTGACCCAATATGTCAACTTTTGACCAAAAAGTCAACTTCGGTTAAAATGGTCAATCCTTGACCCAATGAACTAATAGGTCAACGTTTGACCAAAAAGTCAATTTATTGGTCAAAAAAATCAATTTTTGACATTATGACCACCCCATTGACCCAAAAGGTCAACTTTTGACCACAAGTTAACTTTAATCAAAATGGTCAATCCTTGACCCAATGACTAACCCATTAACACAATAGGTCCACTTTTGACGAAAAAGTCAACTTTAGTCGAAATGGTTAGTCCTTGACCATATGACCAACCAATTGATGCAATAGGTCAACTTTTGGCTAAAAAATCAACTTTAGTAAAAATGGTCAATACTTGAACCAAGGACATACCCATTGACCCAGTATATCAACTTTTAACCAAAAAGTTAATTCTGGTTGAAATAGTAATTATTAACCTAATGACCACCCAATATCCAATAGGTCAACTTTTGACTAAAAAGTCAATTTTCATTAAAATGGTCAATTTCTGACCCAATAACCAACCCATTGTCCCAATGGTCAACATTTGACCAAAAAGTAAACTTTGGTCAAAATGATCAATCCTTGACCCGATGACCAACCCATTGACCCAAAATGTCAATATTCGACCAAATAGTCAATATTTACCCTAATGACCTATTATTGACCCAATAAGTCAATCTCTTACCAAAAAGTCAACTTTGGTCAAAATGATCAATCCTCGACCCAATGACCGACACATCGACCCCATCAGTCAACTTTTGATCGCAAAGTCAACTTTGGCCAAAATGGTCATTCTTTGACCTAATGACTAACCCCATCGATCTAATAGTCAACTTTTGACTGAAAAGTCAACTTTGGCCAAAATGGTCAATCCTTGACCCAATGACCAACCTATTAACCTAGAAGGTCAACTTTTGACCAAAAAGTCAAAGTTTTATCAAAATGGTCAATTTCTGACCCAATGACCAGCCCATATTCTCAAAAGGTAAACTTTTAAATAAAAGGTCAACTTTTCTTAAAATGGTCAATTTCTAACACAATGAGCACCCCATTGACCCAACAGGTCAACTTTTGACCAAAAATTCAATTTTGGTCAAACTAATCAATTTTTAACCGAATGACTAATTATTAACCCAATAAGGCAATCGCTAACCAAAAAGTCAAGTTTGGTCAAAATGATCAATCATTAACCCAATAGGTAAAATTTTGACCAAAAAGTGAACTTGGGTCAAAATAGACAATACTTAACACAATGACCAACCCATTGACACAATAGGTCAACTTTTGACCAAAAAGTCAAATTTGGTCAATATAATAAATTTTTTCCCTAATGACCACCCCATTAATCCAATAGCTCAACTTTTGACCAAAAGTCAACTTTGGTCAAAATGGTCAATTTCTGACCCAATGACCAACCCATTCATCCAATAAGTTAACTTTTCACAAAATGAGAAAATGGTCAATCATTGACCCAAAGACCAACCCGTTGATCCAATAGGTTAACTTTTGACCAAAAAGTTAACTTTAATTAAAATGGTCAATTGTTGACCAAATGACCAACCCATTGACCCAATAATTCAATTTTTGACCAAAACGTCAACTTTGGTCAAATTGGTCAATCCTTAACCCAATGACCAACCAATTGACCCAATAAGTCAACTTTTGACCAAAATGTCAACATTGGTCAAAATGGTCAATCCTTAACCCAATGACCAACCCATTGACCAAAAAATTCAACGTTTGACAAAAAAGTCAATTTTAGTCAAAAGAATCAATTTTCGACTTAATGATCACCCATACACCAAATAAGCCAACTTTTGACCAAAAAGTCAACTTTGGTCAAAATGGCCAATTTTTTACCCAATGACAAACCCATTGACCCAATAGATCAACTTTTGACCAAAAAGTCAAATTTACACAAATTGGTCAATTCCTGACCAAATGACCAACTCTTTGACCTAATAGGTCAACTTTTGAACAAAAAGTCAATTTTAGTCAAAATAGTAAAATTTTGACCTAATGACCAATTACTGACCCAATATGTCAATCTCTTACCAAAAAGTCAACTTTGGTCAAAATGATCAATCCTTGACACAATGACCAACCCATTGACCCAATAGATCAACTTTTGACCAAAAAGTCAACTTTGATCAAAATGGTCAATCTGTGACCCAATGACAAACTCATCGATACGATACAGTCAACTTTTGACAAGAAAGTCAATTCTGGTAAAAATGAGTATACCCAATGACAAACCCATCGACCTATATAGATCGACTTTCGACCAAAATCAGCTTTGGTCAAAATAATAATTTTGACCTAATGACCAATATAGACCCAATAGGTCAACTTTTGACCAAAAAGTCGACTTTGGTCAAAATGGTCAATACTTGACCCAATGACCAACCCATTCACCCAATTGGTCAACTTTTGACCGAAAAGTCAACTCAACTGGGTTAAAATGGTTAATCCTTGTCCCAATGACCAACCCATTGACCCAAAAGGACAACTTTTGACCAAAAAGTCAATTTTGGTTAAAATTGTCAATCTTTGACCTAAGGACCACCCCATTGACCCAATAGGTCAACTTTTGACCAAAAAGTTAAATTTGGTCAATATGGTCAATTTCTGACACAGTGACACCACATTGACTCAATGGGCAAAACTTTTGACCAAAATTTCAATTTTGGCCAAAATAGTCAATTATTGACCTAATGACCAATTATTGACCGAATAAGTTAATCTCTGACCAAAAAGTCAACATTGGTCATAGTGGTCAAACCTTGACCCAATGACCAACCCCTTGACCTAATCAGTCAACTTTTGACCAAAAAGTCAATTTTGGTCAAATAGTCAATTTGTGACCTAATGACAAATTATTGACCTAATAAGTCAATCTCTGACCAAAAAGT
The DNA here is from genome assembly GCA_022702705.1 of Papilionanthe hookeriana x Papilionanthe teres. NCBI lineage: Eukaryota > Viridiplantae > Streptophyta > Magnoliopsida > Asparagales > Orchidaceae > Papilionanthe > Papilionanthe hookeriana x Papilionanthe teres. The sequence continues at coordinate 19,872,143 of CM040438.1, forward strand.
CAACTTTGGTCAAAATGATCAATCGTTGACCCAATGACCAACCCATTGACCAAAGATGACAACTTTTGGCTAAAAATTTAATTTTGGTCAAAATAGTCAATTTTTGACATAATGAACACCCCATTGACAAATAGGTCAACTTTAGATGAAAAAGTAAACTTTGGTCAAAATTGTTAATTTCTCTCCGATGGAACAAAGTCAACTTTGGTCAAAATAATCAATTCTTGTCCCAATAACCAACACATTGACTCAATACGTCAACTTTTGACAAAAAAAATCAACTTTGGTTAAAATTGTCAATCCATGACCTAATGACCAACCCATTGACCCAAAACATCAACTTTTAACCAAAAAGTCAATTTTGGTCAAAATAGTCAATTTTTTACCTAATGACCACCACGTTGTCCCAATATGTCAACTTTTGATAAAAATTCAAGTTTGGTTAAAATGGTGAATTTCTTATCCAATGACCAACCCATCGACCTAATAGGTCAACTTTTGACAAAAAGAAAACTTTGGTCAAAATGGTCAATTTCTAACGTAATGACCACCCCATTGATCCAATGGGTAAACTTTTGACCAAAAATTCAATTTTGGTCAAAATAATCAATTTCATGGATCGAATGACCAATTATTGACTCAATAAGTCAATCTCCGACCAAAAGTCAACTTTGGTCTAAATGGTCAATCTTAGACCCAATGACCAACCCATTGACCCAATAGGTCAACTTTTGAACAAAAAGTCAACTTTGGTCAAAATGTTCAATCCTTGACCCAATGACCAGCCCACTAACCCAACGGGTCAACTTTTGACCAAAAAGTTAACTTTGATCAAAATTGTCAATTTTTGACATAATGACCACCCCATTAGGCCAATTGGAAAACTTTTGACCTAAACATCAAGTTTGGTTACAATGGTCATTTTCTGACCCAATGACCAACCCATTAACCCTGATATGTCTACTTTTGACCAAAAAGTCAACTTTGGTTAAAAATGAACAATCCTTGACCCAATAACAAACCCATGGACAAAATAGGTCAACTTTTGACCAAAAAAGTCAATTTTTGGCATAATGACCAATTATTGACCCACTAAGTCAATCTATGAAAAAAAAAAGTCAACTTTGGTCAAAATGGTCAATTCTTGACGCAATGATCAACCCATTGACCCAATAGGTCAACTTTTGACCAAAGTGAACTTTAGTCAAAATAATCAATCCTTGACAAAATGACCAACCCACTGACACAATAGGTCAACTTTTGACCAAAAAGTCAATTTTGGTCAATATAATCAATTTTTGACCTAATGAACACCCCATCGAATCCAATAGTAAACTCTTCGACCAAAGTCAACATTGGTCAAAATGGTCGATTCATCGACCCAATGACCAACACATTGATCCAATATGTCAACTTTTGACCAAAAAGTCAACTTTGGTCAAAATGGTCAATCCTTGACCCAATGACCAACCCATTGACTCAACAGGTCAACTTTTGACCAAAAAGTTAACTTTGGTCAAAAAAGTAATCATTGACCCAATGACCAACAAATTGACCCAATAGGTCAACTTTTGACCAAAAAATCAACTTTAGTCAAAATGGTCAATCCTTGACCCAATGACCCAATATGTCAACTATTGACCAAAAAGTCAACTTTTGGTCAAAATGGTCAATTTCTCACCCAATGTGGTCAATACTTGACCCAATGACCAACCCATCGACCCAATAAGTCAACTTTGACCCGAAAGTGAACTTCGATCAAAATGGTCGATCCTTGATGCAATGGCCAACCCATTGACCCAATATGTCAACTTTTGACCAAAAGGTCAATTCTGGTCAAAAAGTCAATTTTTGACCTAATGACCAATTATTGACCCAATAAGTCAATCTCTGACCAAAAAGTCAACTTTGGACAAAATGGTTAATTCCTGAGCCAACGACCAACCCATTGACTCAATAGGTCAACTTTTGATCAAAAATTCAACTTTGGTCAAAATGATCAATCTTTGACCCATTGACCAACCCATTGACCCAAGTTTTTGACCTAATGACCAATTATTTACCCAATATGTCAATCTCTAACCAAAAAGTCAACTTTGGTCAAAATAGTCAATCCTTGACCCAATGACCAACCCATTGACCCAATAGGTCAACTTTTGACCAAAATGTCAACTTCGGTCAAAAAGGTCAATCCTTGACCCAACGACCCAACGACCCACCAATTGACCAAATATGTCAACTATTAACAAAGAAATTCAAAACTTGTCAAAATAGTCATTTTTTGACCTACTAACCAATTATTGACTCAATAAGTCAATCTCAGATCAAAAAGTCAACTTTGGTCAAAATGGTCAATCCTTGAACCAATGACCAACCCAATGACCCAATTGGTCAACTTTTGACCAAAAAATCAACTTTGGTCAAAATGGTCAATCATTGACCCAATGATCAACCCTTGACCCAATATGTCAAATTTTGACCAGAAAGTCAATTTGGTCAAAATAGTCAATTTTTGACCTAATAACCATCTCATTGACCCAGTAGGTCAACTTTTGACCAAAAAGTCAACTTTGGTTGAAATGGTGAATTTCTGACCCAATGATTATCCCGTTGACCCAATGGGTCAACTTTTGACCAAAAATTCAATTTTGGTCAAAATAGTCAATTTTTGAACTAATGACCAATTATTGACCCAATATGTCAATCTCTGACCAAAAAGTCAACTTTGGTCAAAATGGTCAATCCTTGACCCAATGAACAACCCACAACACAATATGTCAACTTTTGACCAAAAAGTGAACTTTAGTCACCATAAACAATCCTTGACACAATGACCAACCCATTGAGACAATAGGTCAACTTCTGACCAAAAAGTCAAATTTGGTAAATATAATAAATGTTCCACCTAATGACCACCCCATTAACACAATAGGTCTACTTTTGACTAAAAGTCAACTTTGGTCAAATTGGTTAATTTCTGACCCAATGACCAACCCATTCATCCAATAAGTTAACCTTTAACGAAAAAGTTAACTTTGGACAAAACGGTCAATCCTCGACCCAAAGACCAACCCATTGATCCAAAAGGTCAACTTTTGATAAAAAAGTCAACTTTGGTCAAAATGGTCAATCCTTGACCTAATGACCAACCCATTCACCAAATGTTCAACTTTTGACCAAAATGTCAACTTTGGTCAAAATTGTTAATCCTTGACCCAATGACCAACTAATTGACCCAATATGTCAACTTTTGACCAAAAAGTCAACTTTGGTCAAAATGTTCAATCCTTGACCCGATGACCAACCCATTGACCCAATAGGTCAACTTTTAACCAAAAAGTCAATTTTGGTCATAATAGTCAATTTTAGAACTAATGACCACCCCATAGACCCAATAGGTCAACTTTTGACCCAAAAGTCAACTTTGGTGAAAATGTTCAATTTCTGACCCAATGACCAACCCATTGAAACCAATAAGTCAACTTTTAACCAAAAAATCAACTTCGGTCAAAATGGTCAATCCAATACCCAATGACCAACCCATTGACCCAATTGGTCAATTTTTGATCAAAAAGTCAATTTTGGTTAAAATAGTAAATTTTTGACCTGATAACCAATTATTGACCCAATAAGTCAATCTCTGACCAAAAAGTCATTTTTGGTCAAAATGCTCAATCTTCGACCCAATGACAAACACATTGACCCAGATAACTCAACTATCGACCAAAAAGTCAATTTCGGTTAAAATGGTCGATCCTTGACCCAATGCCAAACCATTGACCCAATATGTCAGCTTCTGACCAAAAGGTCAATTTTGGTCAATATAGTCAAGTTTTGACCTAATGACCACCCTATTGACCGAATAGGTCAACTTTGGACCAAAAAACCAACTTTGGTCAAAAAGGTCAATTTCTGACCCAATGACCACCCCATTGACCCAATAGGTCAACTTTTGACCAAAAAGTCAATTTTGGTCGAAATAGCCAATTTTTTACCTAATGACCAATTATTGACCCAGTAAGTCAATCTCTGACCGAAAAGTCAACTTTAGTCAGAATGGTCAATCCTTGATCCTATGACCAACCCATTGACTCAATAGGTCAACTTTTGACCAAAAAGTCAACTTTGGACAAAATAATCAATCCTTGACCCAAAAGTCAATCTCTGACCAAAATGTCAACTTTGGTCATAATGGTAAATCCTTGACGCAATGACCAACCCACTGACCCAATAGATCAAATTTTGACCAAAAATTCAATTTTGGTCAGAATCGTAAAATTTTGATATAATGACCAATTATTGACCCAATAAGTCAATCTCTGACCAAAACATCAACTTTGGTCAAAGTGGTCAATCCTTGACCCAACGACCAACCCATTGACCCATTAGGACAACTTTTGAACAAAAAGTCAACTCTGGTCAAAATGGTCAATCCTTGACCCAATGACCAACCCGTTGACCCAATAGGTCAACTTTTAACCAAAAAGTCAATTTTGGTCATAATAGACAATTTTTGAACTAATGACCACCCCATAAACCAAAAAGGTCAACTTTTGACCCACAAGTTAACTTTGGTGAAAATTGTCAATGACCAACCCATTGAACCCAACAAGTCAGCTTTTGACCCAAAAGTCAACTTCGATCAAAATGGTCAATCTATGACCATATGACCAATCCATTGACCCAATTGGTCAACTTTTGACCAAAAAGTCAATTTTGGTTAAAATAGTCATTTTTTTACCTAATAACTAATTATTGACCAAATAAGTCAATCTTTGACCAAAAAGTAATCTTTGGTCAAAATGCTCAATCCTTGACCCAATGACCAATGCATTTACCCAAAAAGTCAACTTCGGTCAAAATTGTCAATCCTCGACCCAATGGCCAACCCATTGACCCAATATGTCAACTTTTGACCAAAAGGTTAATTTTTGTCAAAATAGTCAGTTTTTGACTTAATGACCAATTATTGACCCGTAAGTTAATCTCTAACCAAAAAGTTAACTTTGGTCAAAATGGTCAATTCCTGACCCAACGACCAACCCATTGACCCAGTACGTCAACTTTTGACCAAAAATTCAACTTTGGTCAAAATGGTCAATCCTTGACCCAACAACCAACCCATTGATCTAATCGGTCATCTTCGACCAAAAAGTCAATTTTCGTCAATATAGTCAAGCTTTGACCTAATGACCACCCGATTGTCCGAATAGGTCAACTTTTGACCAAAAATCCAACTTTGGTCAAAATGGCCAATTTTTGACCCATGACCCCCCATTGACCCAATAGGTCAACTTTTGACCAAAATGTCAATTTTTGTCAAAGTAGCCAATTTTTGACTTAATGACCAATTATTGACCAAATAAGTCAATCTCTGACCGAAAAGTCAACTTTGGTCATAATGGTCAATCCTTTAACCATGACCAACCCATTTACCCAATAGGTCAACTTTTGACCAAAAAGTTAACTTTGGTCAAAATGGTAAATCTTTAACACGATGACCAACCCACTGACCCAATAGGTCAAGTCTTGACTAAAAAGTCAATTTTGGTAATAATAGTCAATTTTTGAACTAATGACCAATTATTGACCCAATAAGCAAATCTCAGACCAAAACGTGAACTTTGGTCGAAATGGTCAAACCTTGACCCAATGACCAACCAATTGACTCAATAGGTCAACTTTTGACCAAAAGTCAACATTGGTCAAAATGGTCAATCCTTGACCCAATGACCAACCCATTGACCTAATATGTCAACTATTGACCAAAAAGTCAATTTTTTTCGATATAGACAATTTTGGACCTAATAGCCACCAAATTCACCCAATAGGTCAACTTTTGACCAAAAAGTCAACTTTGGTCAAAATGGTCAATTTCTGACCCAATAACCACCCCATTGACCCAATTGGTCAGCTATTGACCAAAAAGTCAATTTTGGTCAAAATGGTCAATCCTTGACCCAATGAATAACCCTTTGACCCAATAGGTCAAATTTTGACCAAAAAGTCAACTTTGGTCAAAATGTTCAATCCTTGACCCAATGGCTAACCCATTGACACAAAAGGTCCACTTTTAACCAAAAAGTCAATTTTAGTCAAATTGTTATTTTTTGATCTAATGACCACCCCATTGACCCAATAGGTCAAGTTTTGATAAAAAAGTCAACTTTGGCCAAAATGGTCAATTTGTATCCCAATAACCACACCATTGACCCAATGGTTCAACTTTTGACCAAAAAATCAATTTTTGTCAAAATAGCCAATTATTGACCTAATGACCAATTATTGACCAAATAAGTCAGTCTCTGACCAAAAAGTCAACTTTAGTCAGAATGGTCAATCCTTGATCCTATGACCAACCCATTGACTCAATAGGTCAACTTTTGACCAAAAAGTAAACTTTGGACAACATAATCAATCGTTGACCCAATGACCAACCCATTGACCCAATAGGCCAGCATTTGACCAAAAGTAAAATTTGGTTAAATTGGTCAATTTCTGACCCATTGACTAACCCTTTGATCCAATAGGTCAACTTTTGACCAAATGACCAACCCATTGACCAAATAGGTAAACTTTAGCTAAAATGGTCAATTTCAGATCCAACAACCAACCCATTGAACCAATATGTCTACTTTTTATCAAAAAGCCAACTTTCGTAAAAATGATCAATCATTGACTCAATGACCAACCCGTTACCTCAATATGTCAACTTTTGTCCGAAAAATTAATTTTGGTCAAAATAATCAATTTTTGACCTAATGATCAATTATTGACCAAATAAGTCAATCTTTGACCAAAAAGTCAACTTTGGTCAAAATGGTCAATCCTTAACCTAATGACCAACCCAATGACCCAATAGGTCAACTTTTGACCAAAAAGTTAACTTTGGTCAAAATGGTCAATCCTTGACCCAATGACCAACCCATTATCCAAATAGGTCAACTTTTGACCAAAAAGTCAATTTTGGTCAATATAGTCAACTTTTGACCTAATGACCACCCCCTTGCCCCAATGGGTCAACTATTGACCGAAAATTCAATTTGGGTAAAAATAGTCAATTTTGATATAATGACCAATTACTGACCCAATAAGTCAATCTCTGACTGAAAAGTCAACTTTGGTCAAAATGTTCAATCTTTGACCTAATGAGAAAGTCATTGACTCAATAGGTCAACTTTTAACAAAAAAGTCAACCTTGGTCAAAATGGTCAATCCATTACCCAATGACCCAATATGTCAACTTATCACCGAAAAGTCAATTTTGGTCAAAATGGTCAATTACTGACCCAATGACCACCCCATTGACCCAATTGTTCAACTTTTGACCAAAAAGTCAACTTTAGTCAAAATAGTCAATCGTTGACCCTATGGCCAACCCATTGACCCAATAGGTCGACTTTTGACAAAAAAGTCAACTTTAATCAAAATGGATAATTTTTGACCCAATGACCACCCTATTGACCCATTGGGTCAACTTTTGACCAAAATGTTAATTTTGGTCAAAATAGTCAATTTTGACCTAATGACCAATTATTCACCCAATAAGTCAATCTCTGACCAAAAAGTCAACTTTAGCGAAAATGGTCAATCCTTGACCCAATGACCAACCCATTGACCCTACTGGTCAACTTTTGAACTAAAAGTCAACTTTGGTCAAAATGCTCAATCCTTGACTCAAAGACCAACCCATTGGCCAAATAGGTTGACTTTTTGGTCAAAATGATCAATTTTTGACCTAGTGACCACTTATTAACTCGATAGGTCGACTTTTGACATGAAAGTCAACTTTGAGTCAAAATGGTCAATTTCTGACCCAACGACCACCCCATCGACCGAATGGGTCAACATTTGACCAAAAATTTAATTTTGATTAAAATAGTCAATTTTTGACCTAATGACCAATTTTTGACAAAATAACTCAATCTCTGACCAAAAAGTTAACTTTGGTCAAAATGATTAATTATTGACCCAATGACCAACCCTATGACCAAGTAGGTCATCTGTTGACCAAAAAATCAACTTTGGTCAAAATGCTCTACCCTAGACCCAATGAAACAAAAGCTAAACTTTTGACCAAAAAGACAATTATGGTCAAAATAATCAATTTTTAACCTAATGACCACCCCAATGACCCAATAAGTCAATTTCTGGCAAAAAAGTTAACTTTTGCCAAAATGGTAAATCTCGTAACCTTTTATGACCAACCCATTGACCCAATTGGTTAAATTTTGAACAAAATGTCAGATTTGGTCAAAAAAGTCAAACCTTGACCCAATGATAAACCCATTCACCCAACTAGTCAACTTTTGACCAAAAAATCAACTTTGCTCAAAATGGTCAATCCTTGACCGAATGACTGACCCATTGACCCGATGAGTCGAATTTTGACCTGAAAGTTAATTTGGTCGAAATAGTCGATTTTGACTTCAATAACCATCCCGATTGACCCGATAGGTCAACTTTTGACCAAAAAGTCGACTTTGGTTGAAATGATCGATTTCTCGACCCGATGATTCCCCGTCGATTGATAGATGACTTATGACCAAAAATTTAATTTTGGTCAAAATAATCAATTTTTGAACTAATGACCAATTATTGACCCATTATGTCAATCTCTGACCAAAAAGTCCACTTTGGTCAAAATGGTCAATCCTTGACCCAATGACCAACCCCCTACCCAATAGGTCAACTTTTGACCAAACAAGTAAACTTTATTAAAAAAAGATAATCCTTGACACAATGACCAACCAATTGACACAGTAGGTCAACTTTTGACAAAAAACTCAATTGGTCAATATAATAAATTTTTTACCTAATGACCACCCCATTAACCCAATAGGTCAACTTTTGACCAGAAGTCAACTTTGGACAAAATGGTCAATCCTTGAACCAACGGCTAACCCATTGATCCAATAGGCCAACTTTTAACCAAAAAGTCAACTTTGATCAAAAGGGTCAATCCTTGACCCAATGACCAACCAATTGACCAAATATGTCAACTTTTGACCAAAAAGTCAACTTTGATCAAAATGGTTAAACCTTGGCCCAATGACCAACCCATTGACCTAAAAGGTCAACTCTTGACAAGAAAGTCAATTTTAGTCAGAAGAATCAATTTTTGACCTAATGACCACCCATTGACTAGATAGGTCATCTTTTGACCAAAAAGTCAACTTTGGTCAAAATGGTCAATTTTTAACCCAATGACCAACCCATTGACCCAATAGGTCATATTGTGACTAAAAAGTCAACTTTGGTCAAATTTGTCAATTCTTGACCTAATGACCAACTCATTGACCCTACAGATCAACTTTTGAACAAAAAGTCAGTTTAGGTCACAATATTTAATTTTTGATCTAATGACCAATTATTGACGCAATAAGTCAATCTTTGACCAAAAAGTCAAATTTGGACATAATGGTCAATCCTTGACCCTATGACAAACCCATTGACCCAATAGGTCAACTTTTGTCCAAAAAGTCAACTTTGGTCAGAATGGTATATCATTTTTCCAATGACAAACCCATTGACCTAATAGATCGGCTTTTAACTAAAAAGTCAATTTTGGTCAAAAAAAGTATATTTTTTACCCAATGACCAACCCATTGACCCAATAGGTCAAGTTTGGTTAAAATGGTCAATTTCTGACTCAACAACCAACTCATTAAACCAATAGGTCAACTTTTGACCACAAAGCAAACTTTGGTCAAAATGATCTATCATTGACTCAATGACCAACCTATTGACACAATAGGTCAACTTTTGTCCAAAAAGTCTATTTTGGTTAAAATAATAAGTTTTTGACCTATTGATCAATTATTGACCCAATAAGTCAATCTCTGACCAAAAAGTCAACTTTGGTCAAAATAGTCAATCCTTGACCTACTAACCAACCAATTGACAAAAATTATCAACTTTTGACCAATAAATCAACTTCGGTCAAAATGGTCAAGCCTTGACCCAATGACCGACCCATTGACCTAATAGATCAAATTTTGACAAAAAATGTTAATTTTGGTCAAAATAGTCAATTTTTAACCTAATGACCATGCCATTGACCCAATAGGTCAACTTTTGACCAAAAAGTCAACTTTGGTTGAAATGGTCAATTTTCGACCCAACAACCACAACGTTGACCCAATGGGTCAACTTTTGACCAAAAACTCAAATTTGTTCAAAATTGTCAATTTTTTACATAATGACCAATTTCTGACCCAGTAAGTCAATCTCTGACTAAAATGTCAACTTTGGTCAAAATGGTTAATCCTTGACCCAATGACCAACCGATTGAACAGATAGGTAAACTTTTGACCAAAAAGTTAACTTTGCTCAAAATTGTCAATCATTGACCCAATGACCGAATAAGACAACTTTTGACGAAAAAGTCAGTTTCGGTCAAAAAAATCATTTTTTGACCTATTAACCAGTCTTATTGACCACCCCATTGACCCAAAAGGTCAACATTTGATCAAAAGTCAACTTTGGTCAAAATGGTTAATTTCTAACCCAAAGACCAACCCATTTATCCAATTGGTCAACATTCGACTAAAAAGTCAACTTTTGACCAAAAAATCAACTTTGGTCAAAATGATCAATCCTTGACCCAAAAGGTCAACTTTTTGCCAAAAAGTCAACTTTAGTCAAAATGGTCAATCCTTGAACCAATGACATACCCATTGACTCAATGGGTCAACTTTTGACCAAAAATTTAAATTTGGTTAAAATAGTCAATTTTTGACCTAATGACCACCCATTGACCTAATAGGTCAACTTTTAACAAAAAATTCAACTTTGGTGAAAATGGTCAATCCTTGACCAAATGAGCAACCCATTGTCCAATAGGTCAATATTTGACCAAAAAGTCAATTTTGGTCAAAATAGTTAGTTTTCGACAGAATGACCAATTATTAACGGAATAAGTCAATCTCTTACCAAAAAGTCAGTTTGGTCAAAATGGTCAATCCTTGACCTAATGACCAAACCATTGACCCATTAGGTCAACTTTTGACCAAAATGTCAACTTCGGTCAAAATAGCCAATCCTTGACCAACTGACCAACCCATTGATTCAATAGGTCGAATTTTGACAAAAAAAACAAATTTTAGTCAAAATAGTCAATTTTTTACTTAATGACCACTCAATGATCCAATAAGTCAACTTTTGACCAAAACTCAATTTTTGTCAAAATGGTCAGTTTCTGACTCAATGACCAACCCATTAAACCAATAGGTCAACTTTTGACCAAAAAGTAAACTTTAGTCAGAATGGTCAATTTCTGACAAAAGGACAACCCCATTGACCCAATGAGTCAATTTTAACCAAAAATTCATTTTTTGTCAAAATAATCAATTTTTGACATAAAGACCAATTATTGACCCAATAAGTCTACATCTGACCAAAAAGTCAACATTGGTCAAAATGGTCAATCCTTGACCCAATGACCAACCGATTGACCAAAAAGGTCAACATTTGACCAAAAAGTCAACTTTGGTCAAATGGTGAATCCTTGATCCAATGATCCAATAGGTCAACTTTTGACCAAAAAGTCGATTATAGTCAAAATAGTCAATTTTTGACATAATGACCACTTCATTAACCCGAAAGGTCAACTTTTGACCAAAAAGTCAACTTTATTCAAAATGTTTAATTTCTGACCCAATGACCAACCCATTGATCCAATCGGTCAAACTTTGAAGAAAAAGTCAACTTTGGTCAAAATGGTCAATCATTGACCCAATGGTCAACCCATTGACCCAAAAGGTCAACTTTTGAATTAAAAATCAACTTTGGTCAAAATGGACCATCATTGACATAATGACCAACGAATCGACCCAATAGGTCATCTTTTAACCAAAAAGTCTACTTTGGTCAAAATTGTCAATCCTTGAACCAATGAAATACGCAATGACTCAATAGGTCAACTTTTGACGAAAAAGTCAATTTTGGTCAAAATAGTCAATTTTTAACCTGATGACCACCCGTTAACCTAATATGTGAACTTTTGACCAAAAAGATAACTTTGGTCAAAATGGTTATTTCTTGACCCACTTACCTAATAGGTCAACTTTTGACCAAAAAGTCAATTTTGCTCAAAATAGTCAATTTTTGTCCAAAGACAATTTATTAACCCAATAAGTCAATCTCTAACCAAAACGTAAACTTTAGTCAAAATGGTCAATCCTTGACCCCGACCCATTGACCCAAAAGGTCAACTTTTGTCTAAAAAGTTAACTTTGGTAAGAGCGGTCAATCCTTGACCCAATGACCGCACCCATTGACCCAATAGGTCAACTTTTGACCAAAAAGACAATTTTGGTCAAAAAAGTCAATTTTTAACATAATGACCAATTATTGACCTAATAAGTCAATCTCTGACAAAAAAGTTAACTTTCGTCAAAATGGTCAATCCTTGACCCAATGACCTCCTCATTGACCCAATAGGTCAACATTTGACCAAAAAATCAACTTTGGTCAAAATGGTCAATCCTTCATCCAATTACCAACTCATTGACCCAATAGGTCAACTATTGACTAAAAAGTCAATTTTGGTAAAAAAATTCAATTTTCGACATAATGACTAATTATTGACCCAATAATTCAATCTCTGACCAAAAAGTCAATTTTGGTCAAAATGGTCAATTCTTTACCCAATGACCAACCCATTGACCCAATAGGTCAACTTTTCACCAAAAAGTGAACTTTAGTAAATATAGACGATCCTTGACACAATGACTAACCCATTGACATAATTGGTCAACTTTTGACCAAAAGGTCAATTTTGGTCAATATAGTCAATTTTTGACCTAATGACAACCGCTTTGTCCCAATTGGTCAACTTTTGACCAAAAAGTCAACTTTGGTCAAAATAATCAAATTTTGACCTAATGTCCAATTATCAATCTAATTAGTCAATCTCGACCTGAAAAGTCAACTTTGGTAAAATGATCAATCCTTGACCCAATGACTAACTCATTGACCAAAGAGGTTAACTTTTGACCAAAAAGTCAACTATGGTAGATAATGGCAATATTTGACCCAATGACCCAAAATATCAGCCTTTGACCAAAAAGTCATTTTAGTCAAAATAGTCAATTTTTGACCTAATGACCACCCAAATTAGCAAATATGTCAACTTTTGACCAAAAAATTGACTTTGGAAAAAATGGTCAATTTCTGACCCAATGACTTGTTCTTTGACCTAGTTGGTCAACTTTTGACCAAGAAGTCAACTTTGGTCAAAATGGTCAATCCTTGACCAAATGACCAACCCATTGACCCAAAAGGTCAAATTTTGACCAAAAAGTCAACTATGATCAAAATGGTCAATCTTTGACTTAATGACCCAATAGATCAACCTTTGACCAAAAAGTAATTTAAGTCAAACTAGTCAATTTTTGACCGAATGACCACCCAAATTACCCAATATGTCAATTTATGACCAAAAAGTTGACTTTGGTCAAAATGGTCAATTTCTGACCCAATGACCAGCCCATTAACCCAATAGGTCAAATTTTGACAAAAAAGTCAACTTTGGTTAAAATGGTAAATTTTTAACCCAATGACCAAGCTATTGACCCAATATGTCAACTTTTGACCAAAAAGTAAATTTTGATCAAAATAGTCAATTTTTGACATAATGACCCATTATTGACCCAATAAGTCATTCTCTTACCAAGAAGTCAACTTTGGTCAAAATGGTCAATCCTTGACCCAACGACCCACCCATTGACCCAATAGGTCAACTTTTGACAAAAAATGCAATATTTTTCAAAATAGTCAATTTTTGACCTACCGACCAATTATTGACACAATAAGTTAATCACTGAACAAAAAGTCAATTTTGGTCAAAATGGTCAATCCTTGACCCAAAGATCAACCCATTGACCCAATCAGTCAACTTTTGACCAAAAAATCAACTTTGCTTGATCGAATGACCAACCCATTGACCCTATCGGTCAAACTTTGACCAGAAAGTCAATTTGGTCAAAATAGTCAATTTGTGACCTAATAAACATCCCATTGACCCAATAGATCAACTTTTGACAAAAAAGTCAACTTTAGTTGAAATGGTTAATTTCTGACCCAATGAACACCCCGTTGACCCAATGGGTCAACTTATGACCAAAAATTTAATTTTGGTCAACATAATCAATTTTTGAACTAATGACCAATTATTGACCCATTATGTCAATCTCTGACCAAAAAGTCCACTTGGTCAAAATGGTCAAACCCCGAACCAATGACCAACCCATCGACCACTAAATGCCAACTTTTGACCAAAAAATTGAACTTTAGTAAAAAAAGACAATCCTTGACACAATGACCAACCCATTTACACAATAGGCAACTTTTAACCAAAAAGTCTATATTGGTCAATATAATAAATTTTTGACTTAATGGCCACCCCATTAACCCAATAGGTCAACTTTTGACCAAAAGTCAACTTTGGACAAAATGGTCAATCCTTGACCTAAAGACCAACCTATTGATCCAATAGATCAACTTTTGACCAAAAAGTCAACTTTGGTCAAAATGAACGATCTCGACCCTAATGACCAACCCATCGGTCCAATAGTTCAACTTTCGACCAAAAAGTAAACTTTGGTTAAAATGAGTCAATCCTTTGTCCCAATGACCAACCAATTGACCCAATATGTCAACTTTTGACCAAAAAGTCCACTTTGGTCAAAATGGTCAAACCTTGACCAAATGACTAACCCATTGACCCAAAAGGTCAACTCTTGACCACAAAGTTAATTTTAGTCAAAAAAATCAATTTTTGACCTAAAGACCACCCATTGATCAGATAGGTAAACTTTTGACCACAAAGTCAACTTTGGTCAAAATGGTCAATTTTTGACCCAACGACCATCCCATTGACCAAATAGGTCAACTTGTGACTAAAAAATCAACTTTGGTCAAATTTGTCAATTCTTAGCCTAATGACCAACTCATTGACCCAATAGGTCAACTTTTGAACAAAAAGTCAATTTTGGTCAAAATAATCAATTTTTCGACCTAATGACCAATTATCACCCAATAAGTCAATCTATTTGACCAAAAAGTCAAATTGCGTCATAATGGTCAATCCATGACCCAATGACAAAACCATTGACCCAATAGGTCCACTTTTGACTGAAAAGTTAACTTTGGTCAAAATGGTATATCCTTTACCCAATCACGAACCCCTTGACTTAATAGATCGACTTTTAACCAAAAAGTCAATTTTCATCAAAATAATCTATTTTTGACCTAATGACCAACCCATTGACCAAATAGGTCAACTTTGGTTAAAATGGTCAATTTCTGAACCAACAACCAACTCATTGAACCAATAGGTCAAGTTTTGACCAAAAAGCAAACTTTGGTCAAAATGATTTATCATTGACTTAATGACCAACCCATTGACACAATTGGTCAACTTTTGTCCAAAAAGTCAATTTTGGTCAAAATATTTGATTTTTGACCTATTGACCAATTATCAATCTCTATAAGTCAATCGCGACCAAAAGTCCGCTTTACATAAATGGTCAATCTCGACCCATCGACCTAAAAGGTCAACTTTTAACCAAAAGTGAACTTTAGTTAAAAATAGTCAATCTTCGACACAATGACCAACCAATTGACACAATAGGTCAACTTTTGATCAAAATGTCAATTTTGGTCAATTTAGTCAATTGACCTAATGACAACCCCATTGACCCAATAAGTAAACTTTTGACTAAAAGTCAACTTTGGTCAAAATGGTCAATTTCAGACCCAATGACAGACGCATAGATCCAATAGGTCAACTTTTGACCAAAAAGCCAACTTTGGTCAAAATAATCAATCCTTGTCCCAATGACCACCCAATGACTCAATAGGTCAACTTTTGGCCAAAAAGTCAACTTTGGTCAAAATGGTTAATCATTGACCCAATGACCAACATATTTACCCAGTAGGTCCACTTTTGACTAAAAAGTCAACTTTAGTCAAAATGGTCAATTCTTGCCCCAATGACCTAATAGATCAACCTTAACCAAAAACTACTTTGGTCAAAATAGCTCAATTTCACCAATGACCACCCAAATTAATTAAAATGTCAACTTTTGACCAAAAAGTCCACTTTGGTCAAAATCGTCAATATCTGACCCAATGACCAACCCATTGACCCAATAAGTTAATTTAAGACCAAAAAGTCAACTTTGGTCAAATTGGTCAATCCTTGACCCAATGACCAACCCATTGACCCAATAGTCAACTTTTGACCAAAAAGTTTATTTTGGTTAAAATTGTCAATTCTGTGACCTAATAACCAATTATTGACCTAATAAGTCAATCTCTTACCAAAAAGTCAACTTTGGTCAAAATGGTCAATCCTTGATTCTATGACCAACCCATTGACCGAATAGGTCAACTTTTGACCAAAAAGTTAACTTTGGTCAAAATGGCCAATCCTTGACTCTATGACCAACCCATTGACCGAATAGGTCAACTTTTGACCAAAAAGTTATCTTTAGTCAAAATGGTCAATCCTTGACCCAATGACCAACCCATTGACCCAATAGGTCAACCTTTGACCAAAAATTCAATTTTAGTCAAAATAGTCAATTTTTGACCTAGTGACCAATTATTGATCCAATAAGTCAATCTCTGACCAAAAAGTCAAGTTTGGTCAAAATGGTCAATCCTTGACCCAATGACCAACCTATTGACTCAATTGGTCAACTTTTGATCAAAAAGTTAATTTTTTTCAAAATAGTTAATTTTTGACCTAATGACCAATTATTGACCTAATAAGTCAATCTCTGACTAAAAAATCAACTTAGGTCAAAATAGTCAATCATTGACCCAATGGCTAACCCATTGACCAAAAAGATAATTTTACTCAAAATAGTCAATTTTTGACATCATGACCAACCCATTGACCAAATAGATCAAATTTTGACAAAAAAGTCAACTTTGAACAAAATAGTCAATTTCTCACCCAATGACCAAAAAGTCAACTTTTATCAATATGATCCATTCTGGACATAGTAACCAGCACATTGACCCAATATGTCAACTTTTGACCAAAAAGTCAACTTTGGTTAAAATGGTCAATCCTTGACCTACTGACCAAACCATTAACCTAAAAGATGAACTTTTGACCAAAAAGTCAATTTTGGTCAAAATAGTCAATATTTTACTTAATGACCACCTCATTGACCCAATAGGTCAACTTTTGACAAAAAAGTCAAGTTTGGTCAAAATAGTGAATTTTTGATCCAATGACTAACCCATTGATCCAATAGGTCAATTATTGACAAAAAGTCAACTTTGGTCAAAATGGTCAATTTCTAACATAATGACCACCCAATTGATCCAATGGGTTAACTTTTGACCAAAAATTAAAATTTGGTCAAATTAGTTAATTTTTTACTGAATGACCAATTATTGACCCAAGAAGTCAATCTCTGACCAAAAGTCAACTTGGAACGACATGATCAATTTCTGACCCAATGACCAGCCCATTGACCCAATAGGTCAACTTTTAACCAAAAAGTTAACTTGGATCAAAATGGTCAATCCTTAACCCAATGACCAACCCATTGACCCAACAGTCAACTTCGACTAAAAAGTTAATTTTAGTCAAAATAATGGCCACACCTAGTGACCAATTAATGACCCAATAAGTCAATCTCTTACCAAAAAGTCAACTTCGTCAAAATAGTCAATCCTTAACCCGATGACTCAACCCATCGACTCTAACAGTCAACTTTTGAACAAAAACTCAATTTTGGTCAAAATGGCCAATCCTTGACCCAATGACCAACCCATTGACCCAAAAGGTCAACTTTTGACCAAAAATTGAATTTTTGTCAAAATAGTCAATTTTTGATCTACTCACCAATTATTGACACAATAAGTCAATCTCCGAGCAAAAATTCAACTTTGATCAAAATCGTCAATCCTTAACCCAATGACCAACCCATTGACACAATTGGTCAACTTTTGACCATAAAATCAACTTTGGTCAAAATGGTCATTCCTTGATCCAATGACCATCCCATTGACCCAATAGGTCAAATTTTGACCAAAAACTCAATTTTAGTCAAAATAGTTTGATTTTTAACTAATGACAATCTCATTGACCCAATAGGTCAACTTTTGACTAAAAAATCAACTTTGGTTGAAATGGTCAATTTCTACCCAATGACCACCTCGTTAACCCAATGGGTCAACTTTTGACAAAAAATTTAATTTTGGTGAAAATAGTCAATTTTTAAACTAATGACCAATTAATGACCTAATAAGTCAATCTCTGACCAAAAAGTCAACTTTGCTTAAAATGGTCAAATCCTTGACTCGATGACCAACCCACTAACCCAATAGGTCAACTTTTGACCAAAAAGTGAACTTTAGTCAAAATAGACAATCCTTGACACAATGACTAACCCATTGACATAATAGGTCAACATTTGACTAAAAAGGCAATTTTGGTCAATATAATCAATTTTTGACCTAATGACCACCCCAATAACCTAATAGGTAAACTTTTGACCAAAACTCAACTTTGGTCAAAATTGTCAATTTTTTACCCAATGACTAAACTATTAATCCAATAAGTCAACTTTTGACGAAAAAGTCAATTTTGGTCAAGATGGTCAACCTTGACCCAATGACCAACCCATTGATCCAATTGGTCAACTTTTGACTAAAAAGTCAACTTTGATCAAAATGGTTAAACCTTGACCCATGGACTAACCCATTGACCCAAAAGGTCAACATTTGACCAAAAAGTAAATTTTAGTCAAAAGAATCAATTTTTGACCTAATGACCACCCATTGACCAAATAGGTTAACTTTTAACCAAAAAGTCAACTATGGTCAAAATGGTCAATTTTTGACCCAATGACCAGCCCATTGACCCAATAGGTCAACTTTGAACAAAAAGTCAATTTTGGTCAAAATAGCATTTTTTAACGTAATGACCAATTATCGATCTAATAAGTCAATCTCTCGACTAAAAAGTCAAATTTGGTCATAATGGTCAATCTCGACACAATGACAAACCCATTGACCCATTAGGTCAACTTTTGACCAAAAAGTCAACTTTGGTCAAAATGGTAAATGCTTGACCCAATGACCAACCCACTGATCCAATAGATCGAATTTTGAACAAAAAGTTAAATTTGGTCAACATAGTCAATTTTTGACCAATGAACAATACTGAGCCAAAAGGTCAACTTTTGACCGAAAATTTTCTTCTTGGTCAAAAGTTTTCTTTTAGTCAACGAGTCAGCTATCGCAAAGGATTGACCATTTTGACCAAAGTTGATTTTGGACCTAATGACCTCCTCATTGACCCAATAGGTTAACTTTTGACCAAAAAGTTAAATTCGGTCAAAATGGTCAATTTTTGACATAGTGACCACCCCATTGACTCAATGGGTCAACTTTTGACCAAAAATTCAATTTTGGTCAAACTAGTCAATCGCTGACCAAATGACCAATTATTGACCCAATAAATCAATCTCTGACCAAAAAGTCAACTTTGGTCAAAATGGTCAATCCTTGACCCAAGAGGTCAACTTTTGACCAAAAAGTCAATTTTGGTCAAAATAATCAATTTTATACCTAATGACCAATTATTGACCTAATAAGTCAATCTCTGAACAAAAAGTCAACTTTGGTCAAAATGGTCAATCATTGACCCAAAGACCAACCCATTAACCAAATAGGTCAACTTTTGACCAAAAAGACAATTTAGGTCAAAATTTTCAATTTTTGACCTAATAACCATCCCATTGACCCAACAGGTCAACTTTTGACCAAAAAGTCAACTTTGGTCAAAATTATTAATTTCTCAACTAATCACTAAAAGACAAGTTTGGTCAAAATGATCAATTCTTGACCCAATAACAACTTATTGACCCAATAGGTCAACTTTTGACCAAAAAGTCAACTTTGTTTAAAATGGTTAATCCTTGACCTAATGACCACCCATTGACCCAAATGATAAAATTTTGACAAAAAAGTTAATTTTGGTCAAAATAGTCAATTTTTTACCTAATGACCGCCCCATTGATCCAATAGGTCAACTTTTGACAAAAAAGTCAAGTTTGGTCAAAATGGTAAATTTTTGATCCAATGATCAACCCATTGACCTAATCAATCGACTTTTGATAAAAAGTGAACTTTGGTTAAAATTGTCAATTTCTGACATAGTAACCACCCAATTGACCTAATGGGTCAACTTTTGACCAAAAATTCAAATTTGGTCCAAATAATCAATTTTTGACTGAATGACCAATGATTGACCCAATAAGTCCATCTCTGACCAAAAGTCAATTTGGTCGAGATGGTCAATCTTTGACCCAATGACTAACTCATTGACCCAATAAGTCAACTTTTGACCAAAAAGTAACCTTTGGCTAAAATGGTCAATCCTTTACCCAATGACCAACCCATTGACCCAACAGGTCAACTTTTGGCCAAAAAGATAACTTTGATCAAAATTGCCAATTTTTGACCTAATGACCACCTCATTAACCCAATTGGACAACTTTTGACCAAAACATCAAGTTTGCTTAAAATGGTGAATTTCTCACCCAACGACAAACCCATTAACCTGATATGTCAACTTTTGACCCAAAAAGTCAACTTTGATCAAAATGATCAATCCTTGACCCAATAGGTCAACTTTTGACCAAAAATTTAATTTTTGTCAAAATAGACAATTTTTGAGCTACTGACCAATTATTAACCCAATAAGTCAATCTCTGACCAAAAAGTAAATTTGGTCAAAATGGTCAATCCTTGACCCACTGACCAACCCAATGACCAAAAAGGTCAAATTTTGACCTAAATGTCAAATTTGGTCAAAATAGTCAATTTTTGACCTAATGACCATCCCATTGACCCAATCGGTCAACTTTTCAACTTTGGTCGAAATGGACAATTTTTGACACAACGATCACCCCGTTGACCCAATGGGTCAACTTTTGACCAAAAACTCAATTTTGGTCAAAATAGTCAATTTTTGACCTAATGAGCAATTATTCGACTCCAAGAAGTCAATCTTCGACCAAAAAGTTAACTTTGGTCAAAATGGCCAATCTTTCGACCTAATGACCAACCGATCGAACAGATAGCAAATTTCGAACCAAAGTCAACTTCGTCAAAATTGTGAATCATTGACCCAATGACCCAATAGGACAACTTTTGACCAAAAAGTCAGTTTCGGTCAAAAAAATCAATTTATGACCTATTGACCACTCCATTAACCCAAAAGGTCAACATTTGATCAAAGTCAACTTTGGTCAAAATGGTCAATTTCTGACCCAAAGACCAATCCATTGATCCGATAGGTCAACTTTTGACCAAAAAGTCATCTTTGGTCAAAATGATCAATCCTTGACCCAATGGTCAACTTTTAACAAAAAAGACAACTTTGTTCAAAATGGTCAATCCTTGAACTAATTACCAACACATTGATTAAATAGGTCAACATGTGACCAAAAAGTCAATTTTGATCATAACAGTCAATTTTCGAAATAATGACCAACCCATTGACCAAGTAGATGAATTTTGACAAAAAAGTCAGCTTTGGTCAACATGGTTAATTTCTGACCCAATGACCAAAAAGTTAACTTCGGTCAAAAGGGTCAATCCTTGACCCAATAACGAACTCATTGACCCAATAGGTCGACTTTTAACTCTAAAGTCAACTTTGGTCAAAAGGGTCAATCCTTGACCTAATGACCAACCCATTGACCAAATTGGACAACTTTTAACTAAAAATCATCTTTGTTCAAAATGGTCAATCCTTGACCCAATGACCGACCCAATGACCCAAATTGGTCAACTTTTGACGAAAAAGTCACTTTTGATCAAAATAGTCAATTTTTTACCTAATGACCACCCCATTGACCCAATAGGTCAACTTTTAACAAAAAAATCAAGTTTGGTCAAAATGATCAATTTCTTACCCGATGACGTACCCATTGACTAAATAGGTCAACTTTTGACAAATAGTCAACTTTGGTCAAAATGATCAATTTCTGACATAATGAACACCCAATTGACACAATGGGGTCAACATTTGACCAAAAATTCAAATTTGGATAAAATAATCAATATTTGAACGAATGACCAATTGTTGAATTAATAAGTTAATCTGTGACCAAAAAGTCAACTTGTTCAAATCGGTATAACCTTGGCCCCATGACCAACCTATTGATCCAATAGGTCAACTTTTGACGAAAAAGTCAACTTTGGTAAAAATGGTGAATTTCTGACCCAATGACCACCATGGACCCGACTGGTCAAATTTCACTAAAAAGTAAACCTCATTAAAATGGTCAATCCGACCCAATGACTAACCGATAGAACTACAGTTATCTTTCGACCAAAGTAGTAAATTTCGACATAATGACCAATTATCGACCTAATAAGTCAATCTCCGACCAAAAACTTAACTTCGTCAAGATGGTCAATCCTTAACCCAATGGCCAACCATTGACGCAATAGGTCAACTTTTGACCAAAAAGTGAACTTTTCTCAAAATAGTCAATCCTTGACACAATGACCAACCCATTGACACAATAGGTCAACTTTTGACCAAAAAGTAAATTTTGGTCAATATGGTCAATTTTTGACCCAATCACCACCCCATTGACCTAATGGGTCAACTTTTGAACAAAAATTAAATTTTGGTCAAAATAGTCAATTTTTGACCTAATGTCCAATTATTGACCCAATAAGTCAATCTCTGACCAAAAAATCAACTTTGGTCAAAATGGTCAATCCTTGACCCAATGATCGAACACATCAATCTAATAGTCAACTTTCGACCAAAAAGTCAACTAATTGTCAAAATGATCAATCTCG